>PRKT01000033.1:780446-805178 GCA_003671525.1 Saccostrea glomerata
GGGGGGGGGGGGGGGGGGTGTGTCAACAAGTTACAAGAAGATTTTTTTCGGGATTGTAAGAATTCTAAATCCAGTCAAAAACATGGAACACATATGGATGAGAATGTATAAATTGGCTCTAGAGGCAAAATTCATGAACATGCACAAGAAAACACCCCTACTGGGTACTATTCATCCCAAACATTTCCAATTCAGAAATTAATTGCTATACTTAAAAAAAATTATATCCAGTCTAAAGGAGTGAATTTAAGATCATCAAATTTTATTAAGTGACTGGAATAAAATGAATGTTTAATATATACATGTAAATTGTCAACCAATGTAATCAAAACTATAAAGCCATGCATGTACATGTAGTTGTAAAAGCTAGGAGGAAGCAAGCTCTATCAAAGTTTATGCCCTTGTGAACTTTTGCCTCAAGATCAGACGCATACATGTATGTACATTTAACCTAACAAAATTTTCCATGTAGTAATTTTAATACTTTAGTAATCATAAGTCCAGATGATGACCAGATCAATTTGTCATCATAATCTTTCTTAAAATAAATTTTATTTAAACATCAACAATGACACACTCCAAAAAAAACACTGAATGAATCACATTTCCAAATTCAAAAAAACATCCTTCATTTTTTAAAACAGCTGTTGTGTACTCTATTTAAAATACATACATAAAATTTAATCTTGTGTAACTATAGGGATATACGATTGCATTATGAGTACATCTTGTTTTATTGAGAATCTGATATGTACCCTCAAGGACTAATGATTTAATGGGTCTAGCTTTTAGTGCATGAAATTCAATTTATTCCTACAGTATCTACAATCAATACAACAGTTTAAATTAATTCTGTGGTAAAATAAAGACGACACAAAAGCGTAACTGACCCCGTCATATTCTTTTGTGTCTTACTGACACGCTTTGCTACCCCTTCGGCAAGGTTATAAATAACCGTTTAAACTTTTTAATTACAAAAAATCTACCTGAATTGCTAAGCAAAAAAATTCTTTCCATATATTACAATAATTGTTAAAGTACAGATTTTATGTATATATTTCAGGAAGATTTACTTTTCTTGAAATGAGATCAGAGTGCTATACTGATCAGGCTGAAATTTCATTAAGTAGTAAATGCAAGTCCAGAAGAAATTATTTATTAGATTAATGGGCAAAAGAAGGAAAAAAGCCATGATGCTGAAAATCTAATAATTCTTAATGGAGAATAGCACATTTCTAATTCATAACCTTGGTGGCCCTGCTCCATTTTCTTTATTTAACTGAAAATCTACTTTGCTCCCGTCACTTGGCATTGAAAAGTTCCCTTTTAAAGGATGAAAAAGACATATAGGTTTCTGGAACATCCCAGACTTACCATTTGTTTGGGCTCCTGAGCATCGACTTCATTGGTTTTTTTACAACATTTATCCCTCCACCATCCATTATCAGTGGCGTACGCCAAGAAGACAAAGAGTGGCATATACAGGAGGGTAACCCAAGCCTCCCAGGGGTCAATTACCCCAGGTGTTATGTACTGAACAGTGAGAAGCAACCAAATATAAGCCCATAGTGACCAGAAGGATGTTAACAGAAAGACTCCAAACTCTTTGATGTATTTTGGTTCATCTCCAGGTACACTGACAACACAAACAGAAGTGATGATCAACAGATTGAAAGCGGCACTTCCAATAATGGTAAATGTTCCTAAAGAGTCCTTCTCCGAATCATTAGTACCCAGAGAACCTATGGCCTCAAAGGTAGCTAGAAGAATTTCTGGAGCACTACTTCCTAATGCCATCAAGGTCAGGTTAGCTACTGTCTCATTCCAAATGAACACTTCCACCTCTTTCATTTCGTTTTTTTCGGGGTCCCATTGTTTCACGGTTCGTTTTTTGCTGGTCAGAACCTCGATACTGTTCATGAATATATCCGAAGAAATGGCAACTCCTAAGAAAAAATAGGCCATGCAGAGCACATATAAAAGTCCCCTGACCCATTCCGGCCACAGATTTTCTGCTGGGACTAAGATCCAACTCTTACAATTTTCTGATGTATTGCTGGCCAGGTATTCCACAACATATCCCCTGTCACCATAATCTGTTCTCAATTCATAAACCATGATGGCTTTACTTACTTACAGGTAAGACTTTGCAGTTGGTCAGAGAAGCAGAAAAAGCAATTTACCCACTCTCTCTTGTACCATTAAAATCAATTACTGTTGTGTCGAGTTCCTTGCAAGTATTCCCATAAGAAAGGTGAAGGCAGGCTACACAAGAGGAACAAAGATCACTGCTGAGCGAGCAAACATGTTACCTATATTATATATGTGTATGGGAAAAAGCTTTCAATACAAGAAAATCTCCACAAAAAACCTGGAGTGTTTACTTCATCTTCTGATATATATCATCACCGTGTGAAATAAAATAAAACAATTCTCCTGCTCCGACAGAATCCTGCGATAATTTCCATCAGCACTGGTAGATGCTTGCAAGAGCAGTGTTACATTGTATATCTTGAGCTCTGGGATAGAATGGTCTTCGGCAATTAGATAATCTTATCAGATGTAAAGAGACTACGTAAGAGATCAAAAAGATTTACTGTGCAAAGGCATTGCACACTAAAGCTCAATCGGGCGTGATGAATCTATGATATTAAATTGAAGAATACCAATTTAACCTTTTAAATATTCTTATCATTTTATAATACAAGAGCTTATGGTCCCTGTTGTGGGGCGAACAACTACTGTATTTAACATTGACAGATATAATCGAGTCATTTACACGAAAATTTAAATGGAAATAGAATATCCTTTTGTTTACAATCTAAAAAATCACTGATTCTGTCCAGCATACAATGGCACTCATCTCTTTATTCTTTTAAGTGGAACAGTTTAATCAACACATCATAGCTTAAAAACTTTAAAAAAATGAGAGAGTCTATCATTTAATAATCCATAACTACCATTGTCATGATATAGGATTCAAGACCTTTGGCTACGCTTCTCTATATTTTCAAAGATTCTTTTGTTGAATTTATTAATTCCTGGATACCCAGCATACATGTACATCTGTGTTTCCTTAAATCATAAAAGATGTAAAAATTTCAAGATATATAAGAGTACATATTTTTTAACCTGAAGGTTGAATTATTAAATTAACATGGTCTGCAGATTTCCTGTTAATCTGAAGGTTTTAAAATAATTATAAGCATGGGCTATGGTTAACCCTTTATGAAATAGTGGTAATTCTGACATTCTTAAGGAAAGTGCCAGTTTAAGGACTTGCTGATTTACATACCACATGTTCTCAGAATTTTCACCCCATTGTACCTATCAATCTGTCAGTTACATGTGAAAATACATTTTCTGACACCTCATCAGCCCCAAAACAAGCATATCTGATCAAAGAAAGTTGGGTAAGTGTCAGCATTATTTACAAATAAATTATGTTCTACAGAGGTGGTCTAGTGGTAAAATTTTTAAATTTCAATCCATGACTTGAAAAGATATCAGTGAAAACAATGCCCAGTACCCAGTAATATAGCTGCAGATCTGTAGCTCTCCGAAAAAAAATATTTTGATAGACCGGAGAGCTACAGTGCCACCCATTGAAAAAACTGTATATTTATTGTGCACAAAAAAGTGCGCTCAGTTCTTGATTAATTCTTCCAGATTCTTACTTCAGTTGCAAAAAAGGGAAGATTTAAAAAAATTCCTTTCTCCTCTATCAAGTACTCTCGTAGTTGACATCTGAACGAAGCATATTGGACCGAATTATCTTATATAATATATAAATAAATAAAATAAATAAATAAGCGAAATGTTCTATGATTACAATATCAGGGTCATGAGGACTATTAACAACATTTCTAAGGAATGTTTGGTTGTGGAAACAGCAAAAGAATATATTAGGAACATACGGTTAGTTATATTTTGAGATCACATTTTGAAAACATGGAGAAATAAATCGAGAACTGAGCGCTTTTTTGTGCGCAATAAATATACAGTTTTTTCAATGGGTGGCACTGTAGCTCTCCCGTTTATCAATATATTTTTTTTTCGGAGAGCTACAGATCTGCAGCTACCAGTAATAATAAGGCTTAATTATATAAATCTACTTTCTATACCAAAGCTGTATTTTGTAATTTGACAAGTTTGTTTCCTGATCAACCTTCCTTCTGATTGAAATGCCACCTATTGCCAGAGGAGGGATGCAAATTTTAGACCTATGCTTGGTACCTTGAAGGCCGTTGAGAGTAAGGTGCCAGCACCTACAGCAAAAAGGGACCTTAGTTTATAACTATATGGTCTCATCCGAAGGACCTGTGTGCACGTTCTGCTATGAATTCAAACCTAAAATGACTCTGAAGTAAGTGCTCTAATCACTGCACCATGTAGACAATTTGTCAGCTTGTATTCAAAGCATAGATTTGATGCAAGTAAGGATATCAAAATAATGGAAACATAAATATCGCAGTTGAAATGACTTTTTTTCACAGTCATAATTAATGGTTGCCATTTTCATCTAACTGTTAAAGCATTTAGGATGAAAAATAGAAATATGTGATTTTATTTAATCATTAGATAATATAATAAATGAAGAGAAGCAAATTAACCTATCAAATTCAAAATCTTTAAAATATCAGCTGTTAATGATCTGAATGAACTTTAAAATGCCTCCAACATTTAGAACAGTTTGCACTGCAGTATGGTGTTTTTAGCAGTTCATGTATAGTGTTTCCTGATTGGTAACATCACTTAGCATTATAGTTAAAAAATCTAATTATGATCAGCTACTTTTGATTATGAATTATTTAGTAAATGCATGATCTCAAAATGATAACTTAATTAATTAATACAAAAGTATAATAATTGGAATAACATGAAATTATATTTTAAACTATAAAATTCAGGCAATCTTCAACTGTTCATTCTTTGAGAAAACACATAAATCTTTGGACAGTTGCATCTTTATCAGAGCACAAAACCTTTCCATTGAGTATCTAGCATCAAAAGAACTTTATATTGTTGTTCCAAAAAAAATGCATAATTATGAATATTTTGCAGCTATATATGAGTTACTGTTAATCAGTTCATTTGCACTTAAAAGCCCACAAGAGACCGGGAGCAAGTAACACCAGCTGACAATGAGGGTAACAGTGTGCTGTTACAGAAGGGGTTTTAATTACTTCCAACAACAAGAGAGATTATCAAAATCCACTCTATCAAGAGCTTCCATATTTCTGGAACATCCAAGAATGACAATGAGCATAATAACAATTTGAAGCTATTTTTATCTTAAATAAATATATACTTCCATCTGCTTTTGCACTTACAATGTACACAATGGAATAATCAAAGGAGTTTTCAAAGCAAAATCTGTTTCTAAGGGTCTTAATCAAATTTGCATCAACTAGAATAGTAAAGAGAGCGACTACTTTAACTATATATATACATGTATGACCACTAGCTATAAACACTATATCATCCTAATTTCTAGGACAGTTTTGTACCTTTTCTATGCACTTTTTAATTATTTTGATTAATCAAAAAAATTAAAATTAATTGATAATAATCAGTTACCTGAGATCCTTCTTCATCCTCCACCTTTTTCTTCCTACAGCATTTGCATCCATTATCCACAATATAAGACATTATGACAAATATGGGCATGTATGCCAGTGTCAACCAAGCCTCCCACGGCTCAATGACCCCGGGGGAACTGTACTTCACCACAATCAACATCCAGATGTAGGCCCATATAGACCAGGCAGCAGTAACTATGAACACACCAAATTCACTGATTCTCTTGGAATCGGGACTGGGAACACTCACAATACATATAGAAGTTATAATTAACAAATTAAAAGCAGCACTTCCTATAATTGTAAACGTTCCTAATGAATCCTCTGCCTCACTTTGACCTAATTTGAGGGCCGTCTCTCCCAGGGCCAAAATGATCTCCGGGGCACTGCTTCCTAGGGCCATCAAAGTCAAGTTGGCCACCGTTTCGTTCCAGACTAGGACTTCTCTTTCTTCCGTTTCTTTCTTTTCAGGATCGAACACCATAATTTTTCGCTTTTTACTAGTTATTACTTCAATACTAGCCATAAAGATATCTGATGCTATGGCCACACCTAGGAAAAAGTACATGAGGGCCAAAATATATAAGAAGCCCCGGAGGGCCTTGGGCCATAAGTTTTCTGCTGGAAGAAGTATCCAGCTAGAGCAGGCAGATGTCCCATTGTCCAAGTATTCCACCACATAACCATTGCTGTAGTACGTGAAATGATTAACTGTCATCTTGATTTTAAAATTTCATACGTCTCTGCAGACATTCACATTTGTCTCCTGAAAATAGAAGAAAAACTCAATTACAGTTTTCAATATATTTTTTGGATTATCCAATTTCTCTTGCAATATGTTATTATTAGCAATCTTTCAAAAGCCAACACAATGTGTTTGTGAATGCAATCCCCTAGCTGGCATGACCACAAAGTTTCAATTCATATTTCAAGGATCTTGACTTAAATACCTGGGTAGCCTTTGCCAGTTTGCCTTCACTTTGTTCAATATGAGGTAACTAAAGCTGAAATGGTAGATAGACAAACAAACCAACCAAAAACAATTCATCTACACCTTAATTAATTTCCTAGCTGGGAAGAAAAAAATATATATATCAAGTTCCAAGAATGCTTCAATGCTAAGATCACCACCTTATTTGCATCACGATCTCGATAACTTTTGAGAGTGAATACTACTTTTGTTATGGAATCCAATTAATTGCAAGAAAACTCATTTAGATGGGTGGGTGGGAGTGAACACAGCATCTGCCCCTACCTGTTTATAAGCACATGCACAATGAAATTTTTTTTGTACTTAAATTAATTTTTTTTTCCCCAACAATAAGTTCTTGTTAATTCTCATTAATCTTTTTAAAATTTCCTATCAAATTATCACAAGTCTGTATATTTTCCCATATTAAAATACAGATAAACATTTAATAGACGAATTTCACATTCCTAAGAGTTATCTCCCGTTGTCGGCGTAATGCTCATTTTCCCCTCTTTGTCCTTTGTAAGTTACCTGTTGATATTTTTAAATTTCAAACGTTCTATGACAATTTCGATCTGTACCTGTATTGCAGAATATGGGGCAACATGAAAAACATAATGAGCATATTCATATAGATTTTATTTCTAAGATACTGACCCATAAAGTTGGTAAGGTTATAGAGGGAAAACAGCGTCTTACGCCGGTTGACCCCGGATTGACCCCGCAAAGGGGAATAACTTTTGTAAATGTGAAAGTCGTCTATTCTCAGACTCAGTGGGTTATACATGAAAAAAATTTTAAAATCATAAAAAAAGCTTAAGTGATTGACTGATTGGGACTTAATTCAACATATCTGTGGTATTCAAGATATTGATATTCAAGACATCAAAGTTGTACTGTAGAGCCTGATGATGATCTGTATTCAAACATTATTATTATGTCAAATGCCAGGGATTATCTGTCAAAGTGTGCCAGCAGGCTCAACCCTTAAACAAATTTGATGCTCCCATCATGTTTGAAGAATCAGCTATTACTAATTAGGTTTGATTGTTAATGCATAATGTGAGGTCTATATCTGCTTTGATTTCAAAAGAAACAAGTTTAACCAATTATTTTATTTGTGTACCTATAATGTAGATAAAACATAATCTACAACAATTTTGTTTTATTCACTGTAATCTTTTAGCCTACTGCAAAATAATTACTTTAATATTGTCAGAATAAAAAAAAAAATTGGTATAAAATATAAGAAAAATCCCAGTTGCAGTTTTCCATTACATTTCCTCTCTGCCTAATTTTCCGAGCACCAGGGGAGAAAAACGGGGAACAAATAAGACATATTAATATACCAGTATATAAACTGATTATATGAAGTCTTACAGATGCTTAAATAAACTGGTACCTGCATCCCTCTCATAAACATTTATGTCTTCCACACACTTTACAAGTATAAAGTGTACTACAATTCAATTACATAGCAATAACTGCTCTGGGAACTCAATAAAATACAAACAAAACAGAAATCACTTGGAGATGATTAGATTCATTCTAAATACAACATCTGTTTCTAAAACAAATTCACCACATAAAAGAACAATAGAAGTAAAAAAAAAAATAATTAAAGGTTGGTCAATTAAAAAAAAAACAAAAAGGAAAATTAATTAATACACCTGCAGTCTTACTTCAAAAGACGGATAAAAAAGATTCAATCACAATTTTTTGCATGAATGAAAACAATGAGATATTAGAACACATGCATCTCTTAACTCAAGATTTTTACCTGCATTCAGTAACATACAAAAAGTAGATCTACATCCCACTCACACCAAGTACATAGAACAACCTTGTTACCTCACTAGATAATTACATTTCCTATTCACCATATATACCTACTGTCCTATCTATATATACAACTTTAACATCCTTCCCCATTATAACTACTGTCCATCAGATAACCAGGCGGGAGATGCTCACACATCCAAGCGTAAATTCTTCCCTCTTTCTATCATTTGTTGTAGTATAAAGGATCTCTAGATACACACATACAAAAAAGTGGCATTAATTTTTCACTTTATGTTATACTGTTTATTCAAGAGCATGACGTTTGAGCAGAAGGTGCTAAAACCTTCGTTAAACTTTGGTGGGAAAATAGCCAAAGGCAATCAATAGCGGGCATTACATGGGGATTACCAGCTGAAGCGGTCTTTTACCTGCATCATAAAAATACTTAATCTAATTCCTATAGAGAGATTACATAAAATGCCACACTACAAATCTATACGATACTAATTTTTCATTGCTTATAAGATTTCTTGAAAACTTTCTTACCGATTCTAGTGAAACATATTAAGATTTCCCAAATCTATAGCAATTAGACAGAACTCGACAGCACAACTTTTCAAATAGAATCCTTCCAAAAGACAAAAATCCTTTCACATCCATGCCTGTGCCTTCCCTGGTATAAATTGCCAACATTAAGAAGGAAGCCTGTCAAAGTTTCTATCCAACCATCCTATTGATTAAAATCTAATATATATTCCTTGGGAGAAGTAATCAAGAAAAGAAGAGACAATCTGCTCAATTTGTTCAATCATGCAAGAAACTGCTCATTTCCTGGAAGTTTTTAGGCTTGATTGTTTAATTAGCCCTGAAGACTCCATGAAAATTGATTTACTTTCCGTAACAGCTATCAAAAGAATCTCATTTCGTCACTCAACAAGTTTTTTTCTTACACCCTAAGCTTGATTCCCAACTAAAAGTGCTTGATAGAGTGGCTAAGGTCTAATTGCTGTCTGATTTGAAAATTGGTTCCATTTCTTAAGCAAAGTGTTTTCCAAGAGGAAATTAATGAACCAGGATTAATCAATATTACCTTGTATCTACAAACACAGTGGTACCCATAACCAAGCAATGCTTGCAAACATGTATAGCTAAAATCAATCTCAAGCAATGCAAATATACAGAAAAATGTTTCCTATTTTCAAAATTGAATAGTAAAAAAAAAGCAAGACTGGAAGAATGTCATTTTGATTTAAAGAATTATATGGAGGAGAAATAATTTCCTAACAATATTACTCAAAGCTAAGTGAAAGTCAGACCCCATACTTCTCAGTGTATATTTAATCCCTCCCCCATTTCAAAATTAACCTGTTTTTTGAAACAGGGGTCATTCTAAAATTTTAAATGTTAAGAATGAAAGGCTTTTATAAATCATATAAAGAAAATTTAATCGCAGGTTAGCTGTTAAATACACAAGAAGAAAATCGTAGCAAAAAGCAATTGAACATAATTCACACTTATTGAATGGTATTTAGAAATTCAAAATGTGTGTTTTCAATATATGTACACATGACACAATACTTTGACCCACATACATCTTTACAGAATAAATATTTGTTATTGCTACTAGTCTGGGACTAAGCAACTATCATTTCTCTTTAAAGATCTAAATCCATATAATATGTACATAGAGAATATCATGACAAGAAACAAGTCCTTTCCCTAAACCTGAAAGCCACTCTGCATCCAATGACTATTCAGTCACTGACTGGCAGTTCATTTCAGTTATCATTCAGTTACATTTCAGTGACCACTTAAGTGCCTTTTCCTGATTTTTTCAGTTACCAGTAATAGTTTTGGTGACTTTCTTCTCCTATTTATACTATCTCTGATATACATGTAGTCTCCTTATTCCTACTTGTTAAGCATTCATCTCATCCATTTTTCGGAGATTTCATGATACATGCAAATTAAACATTACAATACATAAAGATGATCAATAGAAAAAAGTAAAAAGGAAAAGTGGCCCATTTTACTCAATATTTTCTTTATATATGGCCGGTCCAAAAAAAAAAAAAAAAACAACAGTCATTGTATACAGAGGAATGAATTATCACTTTTTTGTTGCAACTTCATAACAATGTTAAAAATTATTCAGCTTTTAGAACAGAATGACAAGCTCACCCAGGTTTTATGACAACCTAACTTTTTGCTACAGTCAAGGGCTCTTAAGAAACCATTACACCAGAGTTACAAACTTTTTTTTGTCTTAAAATGCCAGGGATGCCAAAATATCATTTTGATGTCATGTATGTTCAACAACTGTAATACAAGGTAATTACTGTGTAGTCACCATTAAATAAAATTCATGTGGGATATTGTAAATCATTTATTTCTGCATGATGTGAGTTAATTTTTTTATAGTCAAAGGCATTGTACTTCTTTATAAGTCCTGTATCAGATAGTTAACTCCCCTTCTTACTTGAAACTTTGAGAGAAAACAAAAACAGTACATATCTAGTCATTAGTAATCTTTCAGTGAAATATGCACATGAAAAAGATGGAATTTTTTTAACATAAGAAAATGAGATACTTATTTGCCAGTGGTCTTGAATTTGGTTGAATGACCTTGGGTTAAACTCAGAACACACCCTAAACTCATAAACAATCTCTGTATCAAGTATAAGCTTCCACTGTGATTCTCCATTACCAAGTGATAGCTTCAAATAATTTTAAATACTAGGAATTTTATAACTTTTTTGCAAGAGATCTTGAAATGAATTGAATTATTTTAGGTCAAGGGGTCATAGGCAACTTGAATCAACTATGAGCATCTAATGATTCTCCATAACAATGTTATAACACAGAAAAAATTAATAAATTTTTCTGTCTGTGACCTTGAACATAAAGAATCACCTTGGAATATTTCACGACTTCATCACAGATCAAAAGCAATCTCTGTACCAAGTATAAGCTTCCAGTGATTCTAAATTACAAAGATATAGCCTAGAGAATTTTTTTTAATACTTTTCTGCCGGTGGCCTTGAACTTGCTGAAATGACCTTATTTCATTCAAGGTCAAGAAACATCCCTACATCATTAGCAATTCCTCTATTAAGTATCAGCTTCTAAAGCTTCTCAATTATAAAATAACATGGAAAGGAATTTTATACTAAATTTTTGCCAGTGACCTTGACCTTGCCTGAATGATCTTGGATAGAGGTCATGGCACACCCTTGGGTTATAAGTAATTCATGTACCAAGTATGAGCTTACGAGTTTCTTAAGAACTGACAGCAAGTTACAAATAGTAAGGTAAGGGAGAAGGTCAAGTTCAAAGAAGTTGATGCAGCTAAATAATCCTCACCAAAATGTATCAGCCTATGAAATTTTATTTGAGTTACCCGACAATATGGATGCATAGTGGGAATGGTCATGAGTTGAAATAGCATTAGCCTGATTTAACCCGAGCAACATCGACCAGCTCTTGGATATATTATGGCTAGAAACTAGATGTTCTTCTTTATAATCTAAAAGGGTGGTGAAAATGAATTCTGTGAGTAATGGGAAATAAAAGTTGTTTTTTTTTTTCAATTAAAAGAGTTTAGTTTGAGCCAAATGCATGTATTGGTTGCATGGCTATTAGGTAATGACCAGTCATTAAAAAGCATCACTCTATACTGGCCGTTGTAGACAAAACTTATTGCAGTCCATAAGCTCAAAACACTCATGTTTGACAGAATAAAATCAAGTTTGTTTGCAAAATACAGTATGTTTATAAGATTGAATGATTGATATTTGGCAACATGAAATTCTTTTAGGGCTGTACCTTTTAGCTTCAATGTTTTAGGAATGAGGTATTTGAAAAGGAGATGTGCAAGGGGTGGGGGGGCATTTTTTAAATTTCTTGATAAAAATAAATTTCCTTGAATTTTTTGTTTTTGTTTTTTTTTTTCAAATTAACTACATGTATTAGTTTTGTAGTTATTCATTTACAATATGCTGTTTGTGGACTGTTCAATCTAAAATTATTGTCAGATCAAGCCTGTTTTAAAATTTATTAGATTCTAGTACTAAAAGTTCGGCATTGGCATTTTGATTTTATTCACTGTTTTTTTCACACACAATGTAACAAAGTTGTAATTAGCATCTGTATGTAAAGAAGATAACAATGTTGGGGCCTTTTGAGGTATGGAACTTTTCCAATCAATAATCCATTGGGAATGAAACAAAAAAAATGATATTTTCAATCAAATCCTCTCAAGCAAATAATAATTACCACTGGGAAATATCATTATATAGAGATTTACAGTCAATATGTTCTAATTTCAATGCACTAAACTTTGCAGAACAATGAACTAGAAGTTTCAAATATTGTAATGTTCATGAAAAATTCATGATACGACACAAAAGTATTTCTTTTTTTTTTTTCTATTTTTAAACTTCATGTGCAATGCCAATATAAAAATAAAATCTTAATACACTTTTCTGCAGCAATTGGAAACAAAAAAAAAACACGTTTTTAAATATCTGCTCCCATAAAACTAAGCCTTACTGTCTTGTGTAATCCCAGCAGTACATATCTCAAATAAGACAAAATAATTAATTCCAATAGACAGGACATCTATCCTTAGACGGAAGTGTCTATCTTTGCTTACATCGGAGTAAAGTATCAGGAAAATCAGATTTGCAGTGATAGATTATACATATTTGATGAACTCTCCGATTAAAGAATACAAGTGAGCATCTACTTGTAAGATCAATGGTATTACAGTACGAGAAAATTAAGCTCTCTAAATCTTCGGTGATCAGGGACCAAATTTGGATATACCCATTCTAGACACTTGGCGTAAAACATATAGAGTTGACCCTATCTTTTAAATGAATACTAGGTGATATATAGGTGCATCTTTATCATTGATTCTCCTATAAATTTTTCAGGGGCATTCCAACTGTCTGATTAAAGAACTCTGAATTATCGATTCTTTACAGATTCTTTTGGAAATTAACTTCCAGTCAGTTTTAAACTTTCATATCAATTTTTTGGTGTAAATTAGATATTTATGGACCACAACACTAACCTGTGTCCCTGTTATTCCTGACCATTGGGTCAATCAATTTTTAATCTTCATTAAGTAAGTATGCATGCACAGAAAATCCTGTAATTCATAAGATTTTTTCTGCATTTATCCTTATATACATGTACATGTATATCCATTAAAAAAAAAAAACTAATGACCCTTTCTGAAGCTTTGCTCTGTCCAAGGGGGCATGATTTCAGTCTAAAATGACTTGCATGTTGATTTAATGATATGTAAATTTGTTCTTTGAAGAAACGTTTTGAATTTTTTTAAATCAACAATATGGGATTTTATTTAATTAACTTTTTCAAAGCCAACACTTTTTCAATTACAAATTACTAAATTTATTTCTACATTTTGAATAACTTTTCAAATGCTTATGTTTTGAGGGGTGTTGCGAAAAAAAGCGTTAAATTCTATCCAAATAAAAAAGCTGAATGGAACATTAGCTGGTCAGATTAATTACAATTAAGGACCAATTTAAATGTTCTTTTACACATGATTGTTCACACTTTCGCCGCCAAGCTTTCTCGAACCATGTACACGATCCTCCAAGGTAACAATACATAAATAGAGCAAGAATGAAAAGTACATAGAGGTACGTAAGGCTCACCTGACTCAGTAGTGTATTAGTAATGGTTCACTGCCATTTCTTGTCCACTGTACATGCAAGGATAATTCTGGCCTCTTCAACGCTACCTGAAACACAAAAGACAGAATTATATCTGGGATTAAAAAACAGATTATCTTTAATTCATTCCTGGCTAAATTTACATTTTTGTTTCACGTTTCAAAAGTGAGGGTTTTAAGGTTCAAGTATACTTATAATTAATAATACTATGTTCGTAAACTTATGCTTTTTCAGCAGAAGAAGCTGTTTATTGTACAATTGCCACTAAAAGATCATGAACCTTAAATTGCACTGTTCTCTGAAGAGGGCTTATAAGGGCATGCAATGCTAATCTTATCAAGCATTAAAAATTTTTATTCAGCAACATTAAAAATCATATCTTATACTTTTGAGTTTTCTATTATTCACATATCTGTGTACAAAACTTTCTTCATCAATATTACTTGGACTACAATACTTGTGCATGTAATCAAACAGGCTAAAAGAATGTTTCATAATCTATGCTTGCTAACATAACCAACCCTTATTTCATGTTTTATTAATAAAGCCGCTACATGTACCGATTCTCTTTAAGTGACCTATTCTGCGAAGCCCCTGACAGAATGGATATACATGTAATGTTGAGATGTCATTAATCCCTAATTGGATCTGTCTTTTATTGATATACTACTGAGTATAAACTATTGGAAATATATATGTTAGTTGTTACAGATTCATAGAAAAGGGTCATATATAGTTACAGATTCATATAAATAAGGGTTATATTTGTGATAGAAATAAGTTTTCGTCTTGGAGAACATATGTATCTGCCTGTACTTAAAAGTATGTATATATATCAGATGCCAAAAAATATTTAACATTAATCCAAAATATATTATAGTTATATAGCTGTCTAGCCTGTCAAATGGAACAAAAATCTGATTTGCACTTCTATACATTACTAGACAACCAAAATTTCATTTTCCTGTTTTAAATATATAAATGAAACATAATTACACTCATAAAATGACTATCATTAATGTTAGTTGATTTAAATGTCTTGTACAGTGTAACTAAATTAAATATTTTTTGTTAGTTGATACATGTGTATCAATTGACTTGGAAATTTTCAAGGTTGACAGCTCTTAACCTAAAATTGACAATGAGTGGGCATGTCATTTTGAAAATACATATCTTGGTGTCAAAGAGACAAAAAATATGAAATGTTAGTGGCATAAGCTTATGTTTCACAAAGAAACTTTACTTGTATGCATATGACATGTATAGGGGCAATGTCTAAAAAATGTTCTTTCAGGTGACCATCAAGGTCAACGGGCCATTTCAAATGTCATAAAGGTAATCAAGATTAAAATCTTAGGAAGCTCTGTAATGAGTATATTATAGTTAACAGCTGGGTGCAAATGAGTGACTACATGATCTCCTGTGTATAATATATATATAATACAATCTTCCATTTATTGATAAGTCAAATATGGCCTAGTTGTGGTGCTTTATATCTAAATCTTCTCATCTCTCACATAAGATAATTAAATATCATATAGACCCCAGATTTATTTATGGAACATTCTATTCTCTTTTATTGACAGATTGGGTGAAAGGAATACCACCACCCACTGAGAGGCAAGACATTGCAGTAATTGTCCACTAATCTTTGTACACCATGTCAGAATTCAATCTCTCACAATGTAAAACAAACTTTCCAAACCTTTACCCAAGTTTTTAAAATCTCTGGTTAACCATTTGTTCAATCAGTTTTTAAATGTCCAAATATCATAACAATCCGATGGGTATTAATATGTGGCTATAGATCCTTTTAACCATTTACATTGTATTTTAGGCATATGTGCTTCGCAGCTCTGCCAACAGCTTATAACAAAGTATATTACACATATAAGAAACCTGAAACCGATTCCAAAATAAGCAATCCAAACATATCAAATTAAAACATTTATGAAACATTTACGTATGGCCAATTCACGCATTTTATGTCAAATAAGTCAGGGGGGGGATATAACTTATGGTAAGGTCATTCTACCCTATGGAATAAGAGTGTATGTGTGTATGTGTGTGTGTAGGGGGTGGGGGAGGGGAATTTACCGTGTAACTAAAACATCATTCTTTGGCCTCCTGGGAGCAAAAAAAAAAAAAACTTTTTAAGAAGACTTGCACACAATACAAAAATGTGTGGATGTACAACAGCTAGGGCATTACTAGAACATAAATATTTAGAATTAACTTTTTATTGACATTTAGCAGTTTGTATAAAAAATCTAAGCAATTTAATGTCCTAGTTAACTTATAGTTAACATTCTTCATTAAATAATTTATTTTTAAATACATGTAGGTAATACCAGAAGGATGCAACTTTTCATTCTCGTTAATAAAGTGAAATCTTTAAATGTCCAAATTAATCTGTTATCATAACAATTTATCTTAACTTTGGGGCACTAATGAATTATTTTTTTTTGTTACAGAGTTAAAGGCAATGACCTTTATATTTAAAAAGAAATCTAGAAATCAATCATCCATAAAATTTGACGAAGTCACGTTTTAAAATCTGTTAAACTTCTTTAGCACTCAAGGACAAATCATAAAATTCATCATCATTTAATATTTCAAATTTGACTCTCTTTCCGAATTTCTTGTTACGCAAGCTTTGACAATTATATTACATCATGCCTTTGTTAAGGTCCACAATTAAAATTAATATACATGTTACAAGTTTATGACAAAGTAGTGTCTTCCTATCATCTCCAATGTGAAGTTTGTGATCATCCTGGTGACATCAATAACTGGTTTACTAGCTGATTCTCTAATTAGGATTCTTTTGTTCTTTCACTGTTCACTCATTTACAACACAAAATATAAAAATAAAACCTTTAGATTAACGCTGACACAACAGGCTTCAAGAGCATGAATCATGGGATGCAAGTATCGGAAATAAAAAAGATTCTCAAGTTTGAAATACTAATTGTGAAAAAGTTGCATTGAATTTAAGATTTGTGCAAATCCCTGGCTATAATACGTTTAATGCACATGTATTGATATTTGCTCTTTGCCATTAATTGTAATTTTAGTTAACAAGCTTTAACTATAAAACATCTCCCCTTGCGAGGGGATATGTCCCTTCATTTTTTCAATTTAAATTCCCCTTCACCCAAGGATGCTTTTCACCAAGTTTGCTCAAAATTGGCCCAGTGGTTCTTGAGAAGAAGTCGAAAATGTGAAAAGTTTACAGACGGACAGATGGACAGACAGACAGACGGACGGACGACGGACAAAATGTGATCAGAAAAGCTCACTTGAGCCTTCGGCTCAGGTGAGCTAAAAAACTTTTCAAGAAGACTTGCACACAATACAAAAATGTGGATGTACAACAGCTGGGGCATTACTAGAACATAAATCTTTAGAATTGACTTTTTATTGACATTTAGCAGTTTGTATAAAAAATCTAATCAATTCAATGTCCTAGTTAACTTATAGTTAACATTCTTCATTAAATAATTTATCTTTAAATACATGTAGGTAATACCAGAAGGATGCAACTTTTCATTCTCGTTAATAAAGTGAAATCTTTAAATGCCCAAATTAATCTGTTATCATAACAATTTATCTTAACTTTGGGGCACTAATGAATTTTTTTTTTGTTAAAGAGTTAAAGGCAATGACCTCTATATTTAAAAAGAAATCTTTAAATCAATCATCCATAAAATTTGACGAAGTCACGTATTTTAAAATCTGTTAAACTTCTTTAGCACTCAAAGACAAATCATGATTAATATTTCAAATTTGACTCTCTTTCCGAATTTCGTGTTACGCAAGTTTTGACAATTATATTACATCATGCCTTTGTTAAGGTCCACAATTAAAATTGATATACATGTTACAAGTTTATGACAAAGTAGTGTCTTCCTATCATCTCCAATGTGAAGTTTGTGATCATCCTGGTGACATCAATAACTGGTTTACTGTCAGATTCTCTAATTAGGATTCTTTTGTTCTTTCACTGTTCACTCATTAACAACACAAAATATTAAAATAAAACCTTTGGATTAACGCTGACACAACAGGCTTCAAGAGCATGAATCATGGGATGCAAGTATCGGAAATAAAAAAGATTCTCAAGTTTGAAATACTAATTGTGAAAAAGTTGCATTGAATTTAAGATTTGTGCAAATCCCTGGCTATAATACATTTAATGCACATGTATTGATATTTGCTCTTTGCCATTAATTGTAATTAATTGTAATTTTAGCTAACAAGCTTTAACTATAAAAGCGTATTGCAAATTCAATACAGTGAATAATGATTTCTATATTTCTCTTCTTTGTTTTGCTTCTATTGTGTGCAAATAATATTTGCATTCTAAATCACAAAATGGATGAAATAAAGATAATTGTATAACTATTGCCCTATGGGCTGTCAATGTTGTTTAGGTTAAAATGCTATTTATGGAAATATTCCCTAAGGTTGCCTAGATCAAGAACACATATCTGTATCAATATAAAATTTCCAGCACCAAATAAAAAACAACTTTTCCCCGTAATTCAACAATACATAGTTCTGATACCTGATCAAAATATACGATTCACTCCAGCTGTGGCCAGTCAACAGGGGATGTTTACTACTCCTCGGCACCTGATCTCACCTCTAAAATTATGTAGAGTCTGTGTGTTTATATGCTCTAGCTGTTCACAGATTTGTGTACTGTGCCTAGATATTTAGATTGTTCACTAAATGTTAACTTCACCATTTTTCATAGATATGCCTATCTACCTAGGCATATTCTGTTGAAAGCACTGCTGTGTGCATGCATTAAATAAGAATGCCTGGTGAGGCTTAAATTAATTCTTAAAAAATACCAATGGAGGCTCTGTATGTGCAAGTGACACAAAATCTGTGACACTTGAATTGAAAAAAAATCAAAATCATTCAATGAACAACCAAAGAAATGCCCTTAACTCTATCAATAAGGATTATGTGTATTTAGTTACATAATAGTCAATATGATTGAATCATTCATTTAGAGTACCCCCAAAACATGTTCTTCATTGTTATTTTTTTCTTAACTTTTTATTAATGTACAAATTTAACCTTTAAAATAGAGTTCAATCTACATGTGAAAAATATGTGTAAAACAAATTACTGTATAAAGTTATCCATGCTGTTCTAGACAAGAGAAAACCAGCCAACTACAAAAGACTGCACACAGTGTCAAAAATATTTAAAGTTCTCAAAATCTATCAATAGGTCAAACTTCTTTCTTCACCTTAATTAAATTAAATCCTTATTACATTTTTTCAACCATACGAAACATAATTTCTCAAGGGCATTTTTCAATGGCTGAAACCCAATATCCAACAAGTAATTCACCCAAAAAATTTAATACACATATTGTAACTCAACATAACACTTTTTTTTTATACATTGTAACTCAGTATGGCAATTAACGGTACTGCTCACATTTTTTAATTTCAATTAAATACTCAGTGTTAAGAAAATGATCTTATTGAAAAAATTCCCTCCAATTATCAAAACTTATGAACATTCTACAGATTTAAAGAACTGTTTAATTTAGCATATTTGTTTGCTTTAAATGCATGTCAATTGAAATATAAAGCAGTCAAACAAATGCAGACAAAGAAACTCAATTCAAAAATAGAAATGTGTTTCCTTTCAATTTGATTCAAGTCTTGTAAACTTTATTCTCCTCCCAATTCACACCACCTAAAATTGTAATTAAGTCCATTCACTGAGGTTTTTGACTTTATGATCAGATCTAGCAATGCATTTCAAAATCAGTAACCCTTACATACATGTGTATACATTGTATTTAACCTTACATATTGCACATCAAACATAAAAAGTTAATTTTTCAGCGATTAACTGTTATTAAAATATCAGCTAGAAACAAAGTCTTTAAAAAAATGAGCAAAACAAAAACATACCCCACTACCATGTTGACCTATTCCTCCAACCGTTTCAGCACCATTCAAAAGAGGCTTCAACTGGTACACTATCAGCTGTAGCATTCTGCAATAGTTACCATGTCAACTGTGTACATTGTAGGATTTCATTCAACAAAAAGTACCAGCAGGGTTGTTTCACACACAATGCTAAAGCACGAAGATGTAATACTCATAACATGTCATTAAAAAAAATGCTTCCAATCGAAATGGAGGTGTTTGAATTTCCTTTTAAGATTGTCCCAAGAATTGAATTGCGGCTTTGGTGAAACAACTAAAGAAATTCAAGTTTACTTAACAGTCGAAGTCCTGTGGTCTGAAATATAACCATAAATAGGTGACGTCAAGCTTTTACTTTAGGATATTATTAAAAGGCTTTGTTACTTCATATTCGCTGTTTGGTCGTGGAATTAAAAAGCAGCAAATCCATATGTATAAGAAAGTAAGAAAGTAATGGGTCATATGAATAATCTTTAATGATATATAAATCATTTAAAAAACTCTTGTGTGAAGAAGACATTAAATATGTCTACAAGGTTGATGAATTCTTTAAAGAATGAAAACACGATTACCACACTGATTATAGAGCAATTGTGTCTGCCATTGACAAAATGCTTTATGGTGATTTTTTACCATTCTTCGCTTTCAAATAATGTTGACGGCCCCCTGTACAGACCTGGTTACAGAGCTTCTTAACCATGTTAACAGAATTTGCATTATCATTTTTCTAACATGGGAGTAAGTACCATTAAAACCTTTCCATTATTCTATAGAGCATACTTTAACCTCCAGTCCACATAAAAAACAGTTGTGAGGAAGTGAAAAGGATAAATAAAATAGAAAAATTAATTTTAAAATCCATAAGGTCTTTTATGTATTGTTATATGCAATTCATAAATATCAGATTATTTCCATTGAAGTTTATATAAATACTCCTGCTTATGTAGAGATCTTATATATTCACTGAAGACCCCAATTGACTTATCTCAAAGTTTATAGTGACATTTGGAATTAATTTTGAAAATTTGCAATTCAAGTTATTCAACTAAATCCTAATAAAAAAATTAATTTGTGATTTATTTAACAACTAAATTTTTCTAATTCTATACTTTTTTCTTTAGATCATCTGAAATCAATCCACAACAATTACTTTTCTTGATTGAGATATCATTTACTACTTGTAAACTGTAATACAATGCAAAATTAAAAATAGTTTGTGGCAATTAATATTCACAATTTTAAGAATATTCGAATGTTGCTGATAGTTCTTGCATGCATGCAGATAAATGTTAATTGGTTTACAGTACTTAAGCCTACATGACATTCAAATATTTACAGTATTTTTATTCATGAAAATAATACCACTATACCTATTTACTTGTGTAAAATTTTTCATTAGGTTTTTTCTCTCTCCCTCTGACATAGGTATTTAAGTTTATGGGATATGTTCAACACAGAATTCAGAAAATTGTAATTTTAGCATGCCTTGGTAACACATAATTAAAATTTTGGCCAGTCTTGGTAACTATAAATGAAAAAATCAATCTTTTGCGGCTTATTATAGACCTTTCACAGTTGAAATTTGTCACTACATATAGTAGTAAATGGTGTTGATGTAACACCAGGTATCATCCTTTTTAACCTATTATTTCTTATACAATGTCACACATACCATAAAAGTTACCTATGACCAGATTCTTGTTAATCTCTTTCTCTTTGAAATTCTCTTTTAATGCCATTGGAATCTACAATAGAGAAAGTAATATAACACATAATCAATTTTTTTTCCCCTAATTAACTTGAATTTATTAAGCATTAAATGCTTTATCTCATAATAAATTTCAATTTTAATTAAAAAAGGTACCAAGTAAAGGCTTTATTTAAAGTTTGCATCTGATTTTTAAATTATTTAGGTATGGACTTCTTCAGCAGAATTTTGAAGCATGCAGATCTCTGATATGGATGTCGGAATGTAAATTTTGTAAACCGACTGTCCATTCAAAAAAACATAATGAGCTGGTTTCGGACTATTGAAAGGTTAAAATAAGTATCCACAGGAGTTGTGAAGTACATGCTTAATTATCAGATATAATCAGGGACTTATATACTTATATATATACTATTAGTATATAACCTAGGTCCCTGATATAATTCAGATACAATTATTTATATTAAAGCAGAGAAAAGCTGAAAATTAAAGAAACAAAATATATATTACCCAAAGTAAGCGACAAAAAAAAAAAACAAACAACAAACAGCGGAGTAAATGGAAAGATTTTACAATGCTTGGTTCTGTAGCTCTTAGTCCGAAATATCTGTCATAATCTGATGTTTGCAAGTTTTTTTTTTGTTGATATCTTATCAGAAAAATGCCAGCCATTAAGAAAACTGGATAGTTCACGGTCTTCAACTGGAGTTGATTTTTTATACTTTGCATTTTTATAAATGCCGAAATCAAAATATATCATAGCACAATGCCTTTAGTACTCACTAATATAATCTTGATATTTTGTGGGTTTGATATTTATATTTTGTATTGCAAGTATCTAAATTCAACCCCAGAATGCCACCTCTGACTCTGGTTGGAGGCGGTGAGATCCCACTTTTAATAATGGCACCGGTTCTGACGTTTTCTTGGCATATTAAATATCAAAATCGTAAAAAAGGCCTGGAAAATGTCATAAGATTTGTCATTTCGACCTATGTAGCTCTCTGCTTCATTTGTCCGAATTTTCTCAAGCAGAGAGCGACAATTCTGCAGCTAGAATTTGACCAATTACAATTGGCTATAGGCCCAATCAATATTTTATATAGACTAATTTATACGTGTTTGAATTTTGTGGTGTTCTCCACCATCAATGCACATCTTTGCATAGAAATCTGAATCACCGCTTCTGGTTTTCGGGGGAGGCTTTTCGGTATGCTGGTTTACTGAGATACTATTGCTTATGATTTTTAACACTCATTATGTACAGTGTCGTAAATGACATCTAGCATACCTAGTTTCTTGGTCATTGGTAAGAAAAGTGACAGTGAAATCAGTGTATAGGCTACTCAGTACTGATATAGTCTACCTCGAAGAGCTCGCCGGGATAGCTCCAAATGTTGTGACCCATTACTTCTAAACTTATGCATCCCCTTACACTTCATTCGTATGCAGTGAAAAATGAATACCTACCACAGGAATGAACCAAAAGACTCATTTTAATTTACTATCCGTACAACAGTGTCAAGCAATATTTGTTTTACCCGCCATTTGCATGACGTCATCAGCAGACGGTAGTGACTAGAACCTGAATAGATAGATACAGAAATCCGGAATGAAAATTTTATAGGTAAAGAAAGACAACTCTTAATTCAATTCAATTTATTGTTTGAAAAATCAAAATTTAAAAAAATATATAAACAAGTTGGTTTGACCCAAAGATTCCTTAGATTAATGTGGCAAGACGACTTACACGTATCGCCCAAAGATAAAGGAAAGAGAGATTATATTTACTCCGTAAATGTGTTTACCATGTTTACCGACTAACATTTTTTAAAAGTTATCAAGAAATATGAGTATACAGGAGCTCACTCACTCAGGTTTCAGATTTTATTAAAGCCAAGACACATACAGCGTTCTAATATTTGACGAACGGCCAATTACACATGTACTTGTATAAAAGATTTATGTCATTTCGTTTTTCCCACAATATATAATGATAATAAATGATTATGACCTTTTTTCCTTTTCTTTTTCAAATATGCACGTGTATTTCGTTCATTTTGAAGTTGACCAGAGTCTGTAAATAGAATACATGTATTTTTCACGTTCCTAATTCAATTCTGTATTATATGAGTAAAAATAAAGCCGATTTAAGATTGACCTATTATTAATGAAGTCCTATTAAATTTTTTAATCTTGATTTTTTAAAAAGGATTCTTGTAAATGATTATACACAGTTCTATACACCGAATTTCTTTAAAACAAACAAACCAACAAAAACAAACTTGCATAAAATAAACTTGGGAAGAGGAGGCACGCATCATGTGATTTTTAATGATAGAGTGCTATCCCCTCCCTCCAAACAGATTTTTTCACATTCTTCTTATGCCAAAAATTGACTTTTATTCTAAAAATCTCTTTTCCCCTTTAGTTTATCAGCGAAAGTATGACACTTTTGCATTGTTATGAAATCGGTACGATTTTATGCAAATTATTTATAACTGTGATTATCTATAGCTATTAAATATAAATGCATGTGTATTTATTGATTTATTTATTTGTTGTTTTTTTTTTTTTTGAACAGAGATCCTTGATCTTAGAACATTTTCGTTATAATTATTTATTAAGCAAAGTGCTTCTGAATGCTTATTTACTCAAAGAGTTTTAGTGGAATGCCTGTCAAGAGACTTAAAAATGTTTTTGCTGAAGAATATCACCTTTTAATGTTTTATCATTTAAATAAAGTAATAGAAGTTATTACTAAAAGCTTGAATTTTAATAATTTGCATAAACAAAGATTGTTTTAATATTTTTATTGGTTTAAAAAGCCAATGAATTATTATATAAAAAAATTTAGCAAAAATATGGCTTTAGCTACAATATTTCTCATAAATTTTATTCAGAGGAGGTTAACATTAATAGCAAGCATGCAATAAAACTGCACAAAGCTCCTTCAATTATTGGAAATCTTAAATTATCAGGAACATAGCATCGATTTTGAAAGTGGGGGGGGGGG
>PRKT01000033.1:812236-827236 GCA_003671525.1 Saccostrea glomerata
TTCCTTAATTTAAATTGGAATTATCCAACTTGTTTTTAGCAAAGAGGAAACTTGACGCTGCTTTAGACATTTTGACATCATTATCATCCGTGTGTCGTAAGGCGACAAAACACATTAAATGAAATCTGATAATTTGCAATTGTTTATTTATGCATATACCTATTTGAAGTTTGCTATGTATTTTTAATGAAAATTGTAATAGGATAGTAACAATTTTAGAAAACAGTGACAATATATAACACTTTATACTTTTTAGTACAAAAAATATAAATTTATATATTAAAATACAGGTAGATATATTGTGAAAAATTGAAATAAACTTTTATAATTTCCATATCATTTTACAAAATCTTAAAACATTTTTTCTTATATACTGCAAGTCGCCATTTGACGTAGCGGGTTAGCTTTGGACTCACGGACCTAAAGAAATCCATCCTTACCGGCGTCGCGGATTCGACTCCCACTGCGTGACATGGATATCGACCCTTAATTCAGATTGAGATCCCGTGTCGCAGTAATTGCTAGCCAGAAAAATATCCTTCGCTGCTAAAATTTTTATTCTCGAAAGGGGTGTTAAAACATGCCACCGTCTTTCAGTACTCACAGTACTTTGATTTGTATGTTTATTGTTTATAACAATAATTTTAGATGCTATAGTTATAAATCACAGTCTTCTCGTTTATTTATTACAGTAAAAATATCTTTTTAATCAGAAAGATTTGACTGAAATTCATGAAACTGTTTTTAATTATATATAAAATTCCTTCTACAATAACAAATTCATTATAAATAAGGATGGTATATATAGTTCTTTCATTTAAAACGAAGTGATCATGCATTTGTTATTCTGTGGAATCCAGCTTTATATCTAGACTACTGTGAATGAATATTTAATTTTAGTTTTTTATTGTTTGTTATTGCAGGATTAAACCATGTATTATTCATAGACAGAACTTGAAGAAGTCTGACATCCCACAGAGAAATCATGCCTGGGCCGGGGTTCCCCGTGGCCAATAAAATCCTATATAAGTATGAGCAGGACCGTGCTTATAGACTACACAGGCAAAAGGTAAAAAATAAAAAACTATGTGGTGGGAGGGGTTGTAAATTTAAATAAACAGACTATTAGGAATGGTCCCCCCAATCATGCCCTGGTGGTGGTTCCCCGTGGCCAATATTTAATCCTTTATAAGTATGAGCAGGGCCATGCTTATAGACTTCGGCAGATTGAAGGTAAAAAGGATGGGAATTGGTGTGGGGGGGTATCAGAAAGTTAGGAATGGGGTATTGTGACTCCCCCAAAAATCATGTTTATGTATGGTCCTTAAAATCTTTTTTATATAAGTAAAAGCAGGGTCATTCTTACTGTCAATCCCCCCCCCCCCCAATCCATCTCTCTCTCCCCTAATGTTACACTGCTTCAATCTAAAATTCATGGATTCAGATATTAAAAAGGTGTTTTATTTCAAGATCAATACTAGTATAGTTTGACACAGTGTATATGTGCTCTACTAGATTAATGTAAAGGGGGAAAAAAGGTTTCTTATAGATGTATGTGTATTATTCAAATTATTCAAATGACTTTAAAGTTCCTAACAAACAATTTCTGCATAAAGATAATTGAAAATGAACACCAAGCTGGGCTTTAAACTTGCTAAAAAATAGAATTGTAATTCCACTAACAACAAACATATACAAAGAAGTAAATAAAAGAAATTGACGGAGACTTTTCTAATCAGTAAGAAAAACAATTTTTTCTAAATTTCAGTTTGGGGCATTAGGCATTCATAATAGGTTAATAATCAGTCAAGCATGGAGTCTTTTAAAGAAATGAAAATCCTATTCAAACATCTTGAAACTTTTTTGATTTCTGAATTCATTGACACCTACATATCTACCACTTAGGGAACCCCCCATACAGTGTGTCACAACCAATTACAACTAATTCAAATTCAAACAAGTGCAAGTTATTAAAAGTCCTAAGAAACCTCATGCTTTCAATATTCTTCACTGATTTAAATTGGATTTTAAAATAAAGTTGTCAGATATCTCCTAAAAAGGAAATTAATTGCCTGAAAAACTAATGATTAAAGTTTAACATACATTTAGAATTCAACAACCTAGACCTTTATTAAGTACAGTACATGCATCATGATTCGATCTTGAATTACCGATTTCTTAATGTTTGCATGTATATGAGAATGTTGTTGATATCCTGATCTGTCCATCTGTCTGTCTGTCAGTCATCTTCTTGACCTCACCTCTTTGATTTTAAGCTAATTCATCTTCTGGAATTTCATTTGTTGTGTCATGAAGATGTGCAAGTTAGATTTCAGTTTGGGCCAGAGAGCAAATTTTTCACACACAAAAGAATTTGGTTCTAAGAACTCCTAGCTTTCACATTTTACCGCTAAAGTGACTATTTCACATACCGGTATATTAGATCTGAATAAGTTTGATGGTGTCTAGCAGGTGTGCAGAAGGTTTCAGAATTTTCATTTTTAATCAGAGGGGCCTATTGGTGAGGGAAATTAAATCAGACACCAAGACCACAAGAAATACTAAGGAGTATTTTTGGATGTATTTCTCTGATATATCAATATTGAAAGTATATTTACAGCATATTTGAGAATCTTTTTCAAATTTCAGGTGCATGGTTCAAGACCTACTGTGAACAATAAAAAACCACAAAAACATCCTCATCTAGTTCTCCAATTAAAGAAAATTCAGGTAGGTTTACATGTGATTTTTCGGGGAGAAGATTTTTCTTAATTTTGTGCTACAGTCAAACCAAATTTTCTCAAAGTTAATGGGCTTGAGAAAAAATAATTTGGGATATCTGCTGATTTGTGATATCCAGGTTAAAGTGTATAAAGAAAAAATGATTGGGACTTCCAAATCACTTTGACATATCTATGGTATTTGAGATATCAGTGTTTATATTAGTGAATAGGTTAACATAAAGTTATGTGTGGAAATTTAGCCTTTCTAATTTGAATAATGTCAGTCATCAGTTAACTATCATCAGAATTTTTTTTATAAACAGTAAAACATGTACATGTATAATGTAAAAATGGCATCTTAGAATTTATCTGCTAAACTAGCCATGGATGCTTGATACACAGATTACATAGCTGTTACAGTTAATACAATATTTTATGATTTTTTTTAAGTTGGAGGAGGAACGTCAGGCGGAGGTAGACCATGAAAACCGTCTGCTTCTGCAGAAGATGACAAGGATCATGAAGGAGCCAGCCAAAGTAGATTCCTGGAATGAATACCAGTCAAAAAGGTTTCAGAGTTTTCTTTCTGTCTTAGTTTATTGATTGACACCCCCTCCTTCCCCTCCTTGAAAATGATTACATGTAAATGGTTTCATAATGGTAGACTTTGTTACCACTTCATCTGACTACTTGTTTACTTGGGTAAATTTCAGATGAAGTTTGACCTCAATAAGTTTGGTATAGGTTCTAATACAGAGTGAATGAAATAGTTTGTAATAATGTTTATTTCATTTGAATTTTACAATTCAAATTTTAAAGGAAGTTTCAAAACCCTATATAAATAGAAGTTTATTGATTTGACCCCATCCTTGGTACTGTTTCAGTACTTTGATTATATCTAATCTAGATGCTAGTTATCTTTATCAGATGGAGTTTAAAACCATTAATTATACCAAGTTCTCAAACAACATAAAACAAAGATTTATGATCTTGTCATCATAAATAATTCCTATATCACAAAACTCACTGATGAGTGACAAAATCCATTCCTCAAAGAAACTTTTTCTAAACAGATCAATGATACAAATGAGCCTGTTTAAGGACTTCTGGGACAGGATTTTTCTCATTAGCCCATTAATGATTTAAATCCATTTTGACTAAAATTGATCCCCCAGGAGCAAACATGACCCCATTGTGGTATGATCAATACATATTTTTTTATCCATATTTAATAAAGCGGGATTGTAATTTAGAAAAATATTTATAGTACATAAATCTGTTGGGAAGAGGACCATGTGTCATTATAGTAAACAGAATAGGATCTCAATAGATAAAACAATGCTATTGAATTTTTCATTAATTATCTGAAGTAGATGTATCTAGTGTTATTTGATTAATAATTGTGCTCAGTAGCTAGTTGTACGATTTTGTAAAAGTAATCCTTGTTTGCAGATCCAGGAATAGTTTCTGGGAAGGGGGGATTCTCTAGTGGCATTACAATTTATAGGTTTAGATGTGTGTAATATTTAGTTGTCAAAATGAATAGGTATAAGATTACAAAAATAGCAAGCCCAGGTCTACCTAAAATTTGTAAAATTCATGCCCAGTTGGTTCAGATTCTGATGGAATGTACTTTGAAAATTTAATTTTGAGTATGTGTATCTTTGAAAAGCTTATTTAATATTTCTGAACAATCAGTAAGCAAACTGTATAGTTAAACACTCTACCAAATTAGGAATCATGACATGTGTCCTATAAGAATGGAGCTATATCAATCACACCAATTATCTCTGAAATTTTTTTCTTTTTTTTCAATTTCTGAGCACCCAGGAAATAAACTTTATGCAATATGAAAAGGATGAGTCCTCACTAAAAGCTTGAATTCTTGTACAAGGGTCCTCCAAAGTTCATGTCTTATAATATGAAATTAGATATACATGTAGTACAGTGAAACTTGTCTAATCTGGATCTTGTGTAATATGAAATCCTGCCTAATAAGCCTCTAGCTGTGCATAAATTCAATTGTTGTCTAATCTGGGCCAATTTCTTTGGAATCAGTGGTGTCCAGATTAAATGAGTCAATGCTAAGATGACCATCATGGTCTTGTCAATTCTATGTGTATATATCGATCAGGATGAGAGAAAGTTGCATGACCAGGATTTGAACCTGGGCCCCCTAAATCACTACTCAGGTGCGCTACCAATGGAGCTGGGATTAAACCTGCCTGACCAGAACTAATATGCAGTATAGATTCATATTAGATAATTTCTTACTTATCATGTATTGTGAGTACATGTATCATATGCTCCTGAAAAAGATAATCAGATGTACGTTTCAGCTGTAAATTGATGGTAGCATATAGCATTTGAAATATAAACGATCTACATGTATGTATCTCCTATTGACACTATGCAAGGAGTAAAGTACTGATAATTATTTAATGGCTCATTATCACTTTGGGAAATGATTCTCTTTAAAGATTTTGCTCAGATAATTCTGTTGGAAAATACTGTATATCTATAATAAATAGGAAGCATCCAAAGCAAATTGGTATCCATTACAAGTTGAAATCCTTTCCATACAAAACATGCCTTCAATATATATACTTTATAATTAACTAACTAGGTCTAACAACTGTCACTTTACCATTAATCCAGAAAAAGTCATACCCATGCAGTATTCAAAGCTGTCACTTGATCACCCATCCAGTAAAATCTGTACATCACACTTAAAGCATGTTTAATGCATGCTTTAAGTGGCAATAATTAATCAACAATGGAACTGAGTTGACACTTGAGAATGGAAGTCCTTATTAAAACCTTATGTATTTTTAATATAGTTCACAAAAATTTGGTTTTCAGGCATTATAAACCTTATAATTTTTCTTCGGGGTCTCCAAGGAAGCCTTGGGCAGGGGATCAAAGTGCCAAAATCTGACTGCACTTCAACATGACATGACATACATGTACCTGTTTATATTCAACAATGTCCAATCAAAATTTCAAAGAATTATCCCTAAAAATAAAAGAGTTCTAATTGATGTACCATCAAGTTTTTCTCAGCCATTAATTGGTCACTATCTTATAGATATTGAATGAATTTCACAAATTTTAACTCCAAAATAAATATTTACAGTCTTAACCTTCCATTGAGAGAGAGGCAACTTCGTGATATCCAGATGGAGAACATTGGACTGGCCAAGCGGTTAGAGCACACCCGACCAGTGATCAGAACAGAGGAAATGGTAGGTGTTAACTGTCGCCAAAGATAATTTTAAAAGATAGAGTCAAACATTAATACATATTATATATGTTTGCATCTTTTTTCAATGTATTTAACTCAGAACTAGAAAAAGCACTTTGAGATATTTTGATGTTTTCAAAAAAAATAATGAATCAGAAAAAAGAAAAAAAAAATTAGAGACTAATTTGGTAAACAGTTGAATTAATTGACACTTTTAAAAAATTATCATTTTACTTCCAAAATGTTCTCTCTTAATTAATAATGAATTAACAATTTGGATATTAAGGAGGAGGAATACCAGCAGAAGAAGTACCTACAGATGCTGTGGAATGAAAATGCCAAAGATTTTGACATGGTCATTCCCAGGCACCAACGATATAGACAGCTGAGAGTGAGTTGGTTACAGCAACTAGTGAAAAAATATCCTATTTTCATAATACGGTAGATTTGTTTTTTGAAATAAAAATTGAAATAATGTTTAAAAAATGAAAGAGAAAAGTTTTTCTTAACAAGTTCAGTTTATGTATAACTAAATCAAAGGCATATTGATCGAAGCTTGCAATTGGCTCTAAATGTGCTAGTTTATAAAGTTTACGAAATTATATATTTATCAGGAATTCTGCTCAAATTTGAGTGTGATTATTTATGTTATTATAGTGCATACAAGCGATTTTTAAATGCAATGTGTATAAATTACAGAAAATAAAAGAGGCTGAACTCGCCAGAGAAAGAGAAGAGAAAGCTAATAATGGAGAGGAGGAAAAGAAGGACGCTTTACCTCCCATTGTATGTATATTTCTCATCCAAATGGAGCCTGAATTTGACAAATCCCTTGAGGGGTACTCCTTTGTTACTCTACATCAACCAAATTATTTCTTACCCCTCTAAATTTATCCCCGATTGCTAGGCTCTACAGGAATTTGCACAAGCAGAGTAATAGTCACTCTGTCTGTGCTTCTGCCTGTCTGCTAGTTTATTCATCTCATGATCTACAATTTGATGCCCTGTTCACACGGAGAGTTTAATTCGCAGTAAACTAATGCGAAGTAAACTAATGCGAATCAAACTAATGCGAATTAAATTGCGTTCACATGACAGCTAATGTGAAGTAAACTAATGCGAATTAAAATTTTACTTCTGCAGCCCGGCGTCAGCACGGCTATTATGACGTCATTTGCAAATCACGTCACCTTCTTGGGAAGTAGATTCATTTGACATAATGGCAAAGTGTCTGTATACACATTTTCACAAGATTAACAAAATTTTCCTTGTTTTTTTCACTCAAAAATAGCACAAGTACCTATAGCTGACCATCGACAAGTGGTATTTGACCAAATTTTGCCATTACGCATGCGTCAGAATTTAATTCGAATTAGCTTCGCTTAGCGTTCACACGGAGCTAATGCGAAGTAATTTAATGCGCAGTAAACTAATTCGAATTAAACTAATTCGCATTAAATTCTCCGTGTGAACGCTAAGCGAAGCTAATTCGCAGTAACTTCACGTTTAATTCGAATTAAACTCTCCGTGTGAACAGGGCATGAGAAAAAGTATGGGCAAAGAGAGATAACTTTTGCAATTTTTCTCCCTAAACCATTCAGCATTACACCTACTCTGGTTTCTTCAATTTGAAATTTTATAAAGATGACAACACTTAATCTATTATGTAGATTAAATTTTTTAACTATTTTAATTTTTTAAAAAAATTTCCCTCCACTTTTTTAATTCTTTTAGTAAAGTATACATCATAAAGGACCTTGATTCATCATGTTTGTTAATTTCTTCATTTCATATATTCCTTGAGCTCTTCTCTCAATTAATTCTGTCTCATGGGTCCAGATCATTTTAATCATTGAAGACCTTCATTACAGGGAAAAAACAGTGAACCTCAGGTACTGCATTCAACATTGGCTTTTTTAAAAAGAATGCTTACATTTTATAATGCAAAGCTTTATGTGGACTGTGAAATCATTTCTTTTTGTGGGCATTTTTGTTTTATACAATTTCATAATTTAAAAAAAAAATGGTATTAGACCATATGTGAAAGTTTTACATTAATTTGTCTAAGAGAAAACAATTTTACAAATTGGAAAATAGAACCCCATGGGAAGGATATTGATTTCACAATAAAATTATATGTTTTTCAATTAGCAAATGAGAATTAGCCTTATTCTAACTGCTTTTAAATTATTTTATTTGCTTAAAGGTAAAATTTGTACAATATACTGTTTGCAATAATTAACAAGAAATATGGATTTTTTCCCTTGTTTGTTTTTGTACTTTGCATTTTGCTTTAATAATTATCATGAATATACTATCAAAAGAAGCTCATATTCTATGTTGCATTTTAAGGCTGATATATCCATTTTCAAAAAGCTTATTTTGTGTTTTGCTTTATAAGTATAATATTCCCATTATTTCTTTTCTTGAAATTTCAAATGTACTTGTATCGTAAACTTGAAAATTCAGAATTGTTACTGCACCGTAATTATATGCTTCCAAATTTGCCAAGCCAAAATCCATAAACTAAAAAAAAAAATGATTTACAGTCAACAAACTTGGATTATTACCTGATTTTTTTTTCTCTTGGCATTTATATTTACACATTTTTAATTTTAATTTTTGAATTCATCTTTGGGTTTTTCTCCATCTCTTTAGTTAAAAAAGCTTTATTTTTTATAATAAAATTGCAATATGTTGTGTAGATTTGTTAGTAACGTGACTTTAGTTCACTAACAAAATATTAGAGTACAGTTGCATACAAATGAATTTACTTAATTTCTTATTTATTTGGCATTTTAGAACAAATCCCTTACACGATATATTACCCACATGAAGCAAGCACTTTTTTGCAATTTATATTGTATTTTTCCTGTAGACAATAAGATATAATGGCCCCGACACGCAGCGAAGCACAAGGAGTGATAATGGTGACAAAGAGAGAAAGGTAGCTACACAGCTTCTTTATATTTAGCTTTTATTTGTTCCTTAGGTCTGTAAGTAGCCAATTACAGCAGAGCCTTATTAATCATGCAGATTCCTTCTGTTCCTGAATAAATCATCCAGATTAATGAAGCATTAATGAAGTGATATTGAAACAAACAGTTGAACTTCCTTATTTTGGGCATCTGTATCTCAAATACCATGGATAAATGGAAGTTATTTGGAAGTCCCAATCCCATATGATTTTACCCCTGTAATATCGTATCCTCAGACACCTCTCTGTTTTTTCATGGATATGATATATAACAAAGTCTAAGACTGAACCCTTTTTTTGATTGGTAGATATAAATTTGAAATTCAGTCCCCACAATTTTTTTTAAAGAAAATGAAGAGTCTGGATTATTAGGGATCAGTTTAACAAGGCTCTACTGTAATAGCTTTTTGCTTGTTTGCTTCATTGCTTGTGATGTTGAATCCTTAGGCAATTTGTTTTCATTTTCCTTTTATTGCTTTTTAAAAGTTGTGTTGAAAGTTAATTCACACAGAAATTAACAATTATTCAGGCTTTATTAATTATGCATATTTTAAGACATTTAGATATTATTGAGTTAAAATTTTTAATTCTATTAAAGTGATTTTCAAACTAGCCTTATATATCAATTCATATAATTAATATAATCTCTTTTTTGTTTTGTAATAAGCACATATATTCTAAACTGACATACTAATTGAATTTTTTTTTTCACTTAATCCAATTATTTCTAGAAACAATCCAAAATCCCCGCTAGACTTTTGGATATTTAAAAAAAGGGTATGTAGTTGATGGTTTGGGGACTGGAATGAAAATCTTGGAGAAGGAAGAAGATTTCCGGAAAAATATATTTCACACTGGAGTTATGGGACACTTTTGCTGAATAAATACACAATTTTGATACTCATTCAACACTTTTTAAAAAGCATATTTGTACTTTCTTTGCTGTTTATATAGAAGGGTATGGTTTTCAACAGCTTGATTTTTTTGAATTCTGCTTGTTAACTGCCAGCGGCTTTATCAATTAGAGGGTGAGCTGGATTGTACCTAGAAAACTGAAATATATTTATATATTTAAAAATATCATCTGTTGACATTTTCTAAGTTTATATTTTGTTTCTGTTTGTATGCTTCTGGTAGTTTAATTTTGTGATGTACATGTAAATGTAATACTCATCATATTAATGAATAATATGTAATTCCCTTTCAAGACGAAAATGAGAAATCTGTATCAAATGTACTATGGCCGACGCCCCAGGTCTGCATACTCCCTGCAGGTATTTAGTGAAACCATCACTGTTTTCAATGTGCAAAATGGCACAAATCACATGTAAATCTTAATGATAAGTTGATATTTCAAAAATTCACGCACACTTCTAGCCATGAAAAATTCAGAGGGAGATCCATTATGCATGAAAAGTGAATTCATTCCATATATCACGACCAAGCAACCCATTGCTTATTTTTAATCGTTTTGTTTTAACATTAAAAATGTTAATTTCTGATATTGGAAGTTTTCTTTCAATTAAATAATAAATAGAATCTCTTTTTTAAGTTTAATTTCTTATTGTTGTCAACCTGTCAGACAGAATTAGCTGGTACATAATGGTAGTCAATGTAACGTTGCATGGCTGAATATTTTGATTTTATATAGAACACTTGTGTACATGTCCTCGTTGAACCTTTCTGATAATCAGAACAAAATTTTTTTCGTCGGGAAAAACCACATTCCTAAAAGTAAATGTGTTGTAATTGAAACTCCTTAACAAATAGGCCAAGGGAATGTAAACTTTAAAATTAAAAAAATATTTATTGATAGCCATCACAATTGGGAATTTTTCGAGTTCTTGTAGATGTTTTTTTGAATCCCGAAAAAGATATTTTTTTGCAGACCATTGTCTTTTTTAAAATACGCCATTATCACACATTTATTCACTGACATGTCGCAAAATTTCGATTTTACATACGTAAAACCATTTAAGAATCTCGAAAATAACCTAATTCTCACTAACTTCTTTGTATTTCATCATCACGAGTGTCACATGACTGTGTGTAAAACCCACGAAGCATTTTTTCTTCTGTTTTCAGTAACTTGTTTTAAATGTTATGTAGCTATTATTACCATATTTGTATTTATCTAACTAGCAGCCATGCGTTTGAAAATAACCATTTATGTTATTGTTGTATAATACTTTTTATTAATTTTACAATAATATTGCAATTTACAAATATTATCTAATGTTGTCAATCTAAGATTGTTTTGCTCAGACCATATATTTTATTATGATGCAGTATTGTTATCTTGTTTTCTTTATATCTATAAATTTTAACTATGTACTGTTCTTGGTAGGAAAATAAATTTATTAGTCGCTTATTTCAATGTGTTCTGATATGCTCCTTTTAATATGCAATGTATAGGAATTGCCTGCTTTTTCGAGTATATATATATTTGCTCAGTATAATTATAAATACTAGTACTCATATTTCTAGTTACTGCAATCAAGTAATTAAAGCTGTTGCAATCAAGTTATAATCAAACCTATTGTAAAATGACGTAACAGTCGTAAATCTGTGTAGCTGTGTTTGGGATATTGAATGAAATCTTTATCATATTAATCGCTTCTTGAGGACCGGAAAAAGGTAAGCTGCCTATTGTAACAGCACAGAAACAGAACTTTGTACTTGAAATTTCCTTCGATTGATTGATTGTATGTTTTTAACGTCCCTTATCAAGAATTTTTTACTCCTATGTAGACGCAACCACTTGCCGATGGAGAGCTGCAAAATTTGTCTATGCTCGGCACTCAGGGCCATTCTATGAGGACACTTAAATATCAGATTCAGTCATTTTGAAAATGAACAGAAAAAGGTTTTGTTTTTCAACAAAAAAAAGTTATTCTCATCGCAAGGGACAATTTTTCGTTCTGCTGAATTCGAATTAATTTTCAAAAAAAAAAAAACTCCTGAAATTTTGCTTCTCATAGTCAGTCTTCGTAGACGGAGTCGCTGAAAGTTTAACAAATTGATGTTTTCTTTTGAATTACTAGCGTTAATTTTAGAAAAAGCTAATCTGAAAACAAAAAAGCCAAAAGAATAGTTCAAAAAGTCAGGATTAAATTAGGAGTTGACCAGTTTTTAGGCTGCGTGGAAAAGTCAAGATTTAAGTGGGAAAGGCAATCTGTAATTTGGGAAGGAAAATTTGACAATTTTAAAGTTGGAATTGCATGTACTTGAACTTAACACAACCTAAAAAAAAAAAATAAATGGAACTAACCAGCTTTTGTACGTGCAAGCAAATTTCTCTAGAATTTTGATGTTTTTTCCATAGAAAATTTTTTTTATCAGTCTTTGGCTTGACCGCACTCGTTTCACGCTGTTTTTACAATTTCTACCAATAAAAAAAATCTGCAAGTTATAAAAACATAACAGTATTATCAATATTCAAAGCAAATATTTTTCAATCAATTATGCTCCAATATAAAGCTTATTTTCTGATCTGATGAGAGGGTTGAAAGCAAGCGCATAGCATGGCAAATGAACATTATTGTTCATAAAACACTATTGCAATTAAAAATCGTATCAATATTCTTTTTTCATAAACACAGCTATGATGAACGTTTTCGAAATTTTTCATATGGAAAAAGTTGTAAATTAACCGAAGAGTGCTGGTTGAAACATAAGCATTTGATTGTTCAATCCAACACATTACTAGTATCAATTTATCACATTTGCATGAATGTTCCCTTGTAGTTGATAAGGTGAATTTTTTTCTGACATGTCTTACAAAAGAATGTTAAGATTTATGAAATTATAATTGAAAGAGATTTGTATGCTGGATACTTTTTGCTCCGTTTTATTTTTGCCTTATTCATCCCTATTGTCACAGGGATGCTTTGAAAAACCGGGTAAATTTTGCATTGCCCTCGTCAAACTCCAAGGTCAAGCTAGAGTAAAATGTCAAATAAATGTAATATCGCAAGAATTGTAGCCATAAAATGTGAAAATCATACCAACCTTTCAGAAAATACCTTAAAGGTTAAAGTTTTTCAAAAGCAATTCTCCAAGGTCATGAGAAAAAAATTATTGGTAGAAAAGGAAAGTCTTTCTACAAGAAATAAGCAGATAACTTTTATATTTCATTTAATACAAGACCAACGTTTTTGCAAATATAGGTCAAACTCAAAAGATTGGTACACAAAGGAAAGTCTTGTTACAAGTTTTAATGTTATTTACATGTGATACTAGTATACTAAAGCCCTTTTACAACTGCTCAAAAGTTAAGACCAAGGTTTAAGCTTTAAATGAAAGCACAAGTCCAAAGTCAAAAGATCACATCTGTTGGTACCCAAAGAAATGTTTCATTATTACAAGGAGTAAGAAGTGAATTATGAAGCCAACAACCATTCAAAAATATGGAGGTTGTTAATGTTTTCAAATAGATCATATTCAAAGGTCATAAAGTAGAAAAAATAATGGAAAGCCGTGTCACAAATAATGGATAACTTAAATGTAAAAGCCTTACCATGAAATGTTCATAATTTATAAGCAAAGCTAAAGTTTTTCCAAATGCACCAGGAACGGTTTTGTCACAAGAAATACACATGTGATTTTAAATTACAAAGACCTTTCTACTCAAAAAGTTATGCACAAGGATAAAGCTTTTAAATGAATGTCAAACTCTAAGGTCGAAGTGAAAAGGTCATATCTGTTGGTACCCAAAAGAAAGGTCTTGTTACCAGTGTCTTTCCCTAATTAACAATTTTCAATTGCCAATGAGAACATGACTGTTAAATTAGTCATGCACTCATTGGCAATTGAAAATTGTTAATAAGTAAAAGACTCCAGGAGTACACACCTGAACTATGAAACCACAAAGCATGGCACCAGCCGTTAAAATGTTATGGAAAAGGATAAAGTTTTGAGACAAAGAGATAAACAGACAGACAGATGCATAGACCAAAAACTATATATCCCCGACCAAATCTTCGATTTCGGGGGATAAAAAGTTGATAAAGACAGGAATTTTAAAGAAGTTTAAATAGGACTGAACGAACGCAAGATTTCAAGTTGTTGTTGAGAAAATGAAGACCTCTTATGCAAAGAAAAACAATTGAAATAATTTCCTGAGAAAAGATCGAAGCTAAAATATGCCAAACCTAGTTAAAGGACAGTTTTGCCATATTAGTAATCATTGTACGGTAGTAATTTGAAATATACAATAATAAGTTGAATATTGAATCAATAAGCTAAAATTGTTCTGTGAAAGAAACCAAAAACACGAACGTATATAGCAAATCCAGAGAGATATTTTGCAATTGTAGATTATTTTTCTCTGAAGAAAATTTTGAAAAAAATTACAAAACTAATACAATGTTATTGGATTTACTCACCTTATTATTCTTACCTTTGACAGTCTGATGATGGTAGCAGTATGGACAGGTCACACTTCAGTTCACAGGCCGACAACGATGCTAAGGCACTATTTAAGGTTGCCAAAGGCCTTGGTAAGAGTAAAAAAATTGATTAAAAATTAGAAATTTACATGTTTTTGACTATCAAACAAGGATGCAGTGAGATTTTAAGGTTTCTCCCGTCTTGATTCCTCCAATCTTTCGGAAACTTTTTTCTTTCTAAGTCAGTATACAATCCATCCCTTTTGTCCGAAAGAAAATTCATTGGTTATGAATAAGGTTCAATTTTGGTTCTTATAACTAATTATTTAGCGGTTTTGACCCAAATATCCATTTAAATGTAATGCAGCAGACCTGAGCTTCAGACTCAAAATTTATTTATTATGTTCATCTTAAAAATACTATTTTAGTAGGAAAATTTCCAACTTCTGTTTTGATAATTTACTGTCTATTACCGGTTCATGTGTTTGTATAACATAAGGTAGGTTTGCATTTTGATCCCTTTTTGAATTAATTTACTTCAAAGAGGTTATTTTTTCTTTGAATAATCACAGGGGATGTGATTTTAGAAGAAACAAAAATCTTTAGTTAAAAAATGACAATAATAAACTTTTCTTGAATTCAAAATCAACTTTTATCCACTGAAGA
>PRKT01000033.1:829736-878334 GCA_003671525.1 Saccostrea glomerata
TGTATTTTATGCCAAGCCCCTATCTTTACATTTTAACAAAAATATTAACTGTTGTTGAAAAGAACCTCCATACGTTCTATGCAATAACTTATTCTAGAAGTGGTGTAAATCAGATCATTCTAAAAGAACATTTAGAAACTGAAAAATCACCAAAATTTTCAAAATTCTATAACATCAAAACTTACGACCGTCACTCTTCTACACTCTACTACATCTATTTTGCGATAAATTTAAATCAAGGCCTTTTGATATCATTTACAACTGCATATTAATCAGAAATTGTTACATCTTGTGAAAGTTTATCAGCATACATGTAATTACATCATAAAAAATAACTGATTTTACTCACAAGCACTCTGAATTTGATATTAAAAGGAAGCTGGAGTTCCTGATTGACAACATTTAAGTAGTCTTCGGAGACCAAGTTTTGCCAACAAATTCTTTGAAATTTGATGAGCACTTATTGTGCTTCTATATTAGCCGACCCGTTTCTATATTACTATGAGGCAGAATTTATTTAAAATCTTCTACTGAGAAGACGAAAGCCATTTCAGTGTCCTTCAGCTCGATATTTAGATACACTGACGCCGTTTTATCATTTAATTAAGAATAATTATTTTCATTCATAAGTTGACTTAATAGATAGCAGTTTAATTGAAATAAAAGGCTCCAAAGAGTCTGTTACATCTGTTTCATATTTGGATGTTTAACTGACTATAGACGACAAAGAAGACCAACTAAAAAATAAATTGTATGACAAACCGTCTTTTTTTTCGTCAACTTTCTTATTTATTTATTTAGTAACACTAATATTCTGCTTTCAGTTACAAATTGGTGTTTTCATCTGTCAACTCATTTGCTTCTCAAGAACATGCTCCGAGTATTATCAATTTTTAAACAGAGGCAGGCTATTCATATATAGGTTGAAGTTGCAGGGATTTCAACAATATTAAAGGCATCAATTCGTAAAAAAGTTATGTTCGTTTATAATGAGTTTATAGCGAATAAAACTTATCATTTGAAAGTATTTCGGCTGATTTGTCTCATACCAATAATTGTAAGGTCTTTCCTGTTGTACAAAACATTGACTAAAAGTACAATTATCACTTTCTCAAGAATGTATTTATGTATTTTTTACAATGTGCAATCGTGTGTATTTATTTGAAAAGTTTTGCAGAAAGATATGATTTTGATCTTCCAGGATTTGGCGACAGAGCTTATGTCGGGTCTGGGAAAGGACTGGGAATGTTTGATTAATGCTTTACTGAAAAATAAATCCATAGGGACCGCTAAAGTTCTCCATGATGCATTAGAGGTAAAGTTTTATTTCACATAAACAATATTTAGAAATAACAAAATATAAATCCAGCTATTAAAATGTTTGCTACCCCTACACAGTGTTCATATTCTAGATTGAAGATAAAGACATTTATGAAGTGTTTTTTTTTTTTTTCATTCATTGAAATAAATCGAAAATATTTTTGCTCAGGAAGCACAATTATCTTGAAAATGGCAAAATACAAGTGAAACACAACGATCATAAGATCATGCAGTACAGTATATACAACGTAGCTATAAAAATGGGTTACAATATTCTTTAATTTTGCCATTTGCATTTATCAATTGCGTATGTTTTTTATTTTTTACAGGAAGGTGACTACCCAGCAGCGGTAGAAATCCTTTTTACGTGCAAGAATTCAGACCTTACAGAGTTGAAAGATACTTATCGTAAAGGTAATCAACAGAAACAAAGCCGAGACTGCCTGCATAATGATATTTTTAATAATCAATGTGAAGGGAGAAAATTAATGTTTCATCATTGTTAAAATATAGAAGAATCCTCGTACTAAGATGTTCTTCTTGCTCAAATATGTATAAAGTAACCAGAGCCATTGCTGTCACGTTCTTGTACCATGTTTCGTAAAAGTACAATGAAACCCGTATAATACGACATGCATTGGGGAAACGATTTTGTTTCGAAATGGAAGGTTGTCGGAATGGACAGTACGTAGAAAGAACTTGTGAAATTGAACATTAAGGTCGAATGTCGCCGTGAAACGGATTGCAAAAGATCGGTTTAAATAGATTTTTTTTTACTGTATTACTATTTCTTTCTGTGGATAATTTGTATATATTTAGATCAACAATTTATTCAGATAAAAAGGTCAAGCGGACACACATTGTGAATTGAGTTGTCTCATTATTTGTCCACAACTTTAATCACTACAACAGATTTTTGAGTAATGTGTGGTGATACAGTAAAAACTTTCCAATCCGACACTGTGCAATCCGTGTTACAACAAATTCCAAACTTAATTTATTTTCATTACCAATTTACACGTTCTCTCCACTGTAAAATCCTTTCTTAATCTTTCGAGTCTTTCTAAGATTTGTCTCCCAGAATATGCCGGATTAGACAGGATTGACTCTTTTGGGTTTCCTTTATTACAATACTGAGAGTGTTCATTTCAGAATACTCACAGAGCCTAGACACGACGATCAACGAGAAAACGGAAGATCCAGAAAGATGTCTTCTTGCAACGTTGGCAAAGGTAGAATAAATCGAAGTCAAAGCCATTGTTCACAGTGTGAAAATGTGTTAAACCCCTTGTCAAAATTTGTAGGTGTGAACAATGAAAGGATACTAAAGTACTGTATTTAATACAGTTTTTAGTCAAAATTTACAAAATGATCTGTGATATTTGTGAGTTTTTAAAAGTATCTTCACAATTGTTTTTTCTTCTTCAATTTTAATAGGTTTTGGTTAATCACAAAGTATTAACTTAATGTACTTTAGAGGCATAAACATGCTGTATTTTAGATGCATTAACTTGAAATAATTCTTTCAAAATGTGTTGTAATTAAATTTCTTTTATATGAAATACAATACACTTATATATTATTAAAGTATTTTTTAACAGTTAGTCAAATTCTAAATTTCAGGGCGGCAGAGACGAATCTAATAAAGTTATCGACAGCTCGGCGGAAACCGATGCTGAGGATCTTTATGAAGTGAGTCTTGTTCAAATCTGCCAACTCTTTTGATATTTTTAATTTAATTTATTTCACCAATCCTCGCATAATTGCTTTTTAAACTCAATATTAGAATCCAACGTTCTTTGAAATATGAAAAGACAGATATTCAGGTGTTCAATACAGAAGAAATGACGGAATAATTTTTTTTTTCAAATTTTAATTTATCAAAAGTCTGGCGATGGCAGATGGACGAGTGATACTGGAAAATTTCTTAGGTTACTGAAGACCAGAAATAACAAACACATCATCCTCGTCCTTAATCTGTACAAGATAAACAACAAAGGAATCGAGGCGACAGAAGATATCAAAAGGGAGTGTTCGAGAACGTATTCCGAGGCGCTCATTGCACTCAGTAATTATTTATCTGCACTCTAGTTTACAAAATATTACTGAATGATTTTCTATGAAATTATGATTACAGTTAAACTGTGCTTACAATTTATATTTTGTATTGGCAATATCATTAATAGACAATTTATACACGCAGATTTATTGTTTTTGTGTTTTTATTCAAATTACCGAAGTATATACGCCAGTGAAGGCGCTAATAGAATACACAAACAACTTACTTATTGTTTATCTTTGAATGAAAACAAAATCATCAAATAAAACTATAATTTATTGTTCAAATGTTCATCAAAATAGTATAAAAAATTTCCATATTCCAAATGTGTTGTAATTAAATTTCTTTTATATGAAATACAATACACTTATATATATTAAAGTATTTTTTAACAGTTAGTCAAATTCTAAATTTCAGGGCGGCAGAGACGAATCTAATAAAGTTATCGACAGCTCGGCGGAAACCGATGCTGAGGATCTTTATGAAGTGAGTCTTGTTCAAATCTGCCAACTCTTTTGATATTTTTAATTTAATTTATTTCACCAATCCTCGCATAATTGCTTTTTAAACTCAATATTAGAATCCAACGTTCTTTGAAATATGAAAAGACAGATATTCAGGTGTTCAATACAGAAGAAATGACGGAATAATTTTTTTTTTCAAATTTTAATTTATCAAAAGTCTGGCGATGGCAGATGGACGAGTGATACTGGAAAATTTCTTAGGTTACTGAAGACCAGAAATAACAAACACATCATCCTCGTCCTTAATCTGTACAAGATAAACAACAAAGGAATCGAGGCGACAGAAGATATCAAAAGGGAGTGTTCGAGAACGTATTCCGAGGCGCTCATTGCACTCAGTAATTATTTATCTGCACTCTAGTTTACAAAATATTACTGAATGATTTTCTATGAAATTATGATTACAGTTAAACTGTGCTTACAATTTATATTTTGTATTGGCAATATCATTAATAGACAATTTATACACGCAGATTTATTGTTTTTGTGTTTTTATTCAAATTACCGAAGTATATACGCCAGTGAAGGCGCTAATAGAATACACAAACAACTTACTTATTGTTTATCTTTGAATGAAAACAAAATCATCAAATAAAACTATAATTTATTGTTCAAATGTTCATCAAAATAGTATAAAAAATTTCCATATTAACTAGCAATAATATATACCGTATATGTACATTTTATTAAAACAGTAAACTGCCTTCATGGTTCGGAGAATCATTTTGCTGACCGTCTGTTCAGGACTATGTCTCCCACTAACTCGGAATTCGTCAGTCTGCTGGTATCAAGGTCGGAGGTAGGATTAACAAAGAGTTCTTTTTAATGAAATCAGTTTCCCTTTCGTCTGAAAAAATGAAGATTCCAAGGCAGTTTTTCTACACAGTTGCAAATTTTCATTAAGCCAACGCTTTCTTGAACGATTCGGCTTCATATAGTGAGCATCATTCTGTACTATTAGAATTTGAATACTAAGTATGTTCAAATTTTAATGCTAAAGATGAATGTTTGTAAATCTAGAAAGCGTTAGTTGAATGAGTCTTGGAAACTGTGCATTTCTTCTTTTAATTACTAAAAACTTAAAACATGTGTTTAAAACAAATCTTGATTTTGAAAATTATATAGATTGATATACCAGCAGTGCGGAAAGCTTACAAGAAGAAATACGATGCCGAGCTTATGGATGATATCAGACATAAATGTCAGCATACAACCACAAAAGTTTTACTGGAAATCGCCAACAAAACACCCCCCGACTGGCCCAAGACCAAGGTATCAAACATGCAAAGAAATAATATATTCAAATAGCACATAGATGTAGAAATGTTAATGACAATGTTCCTGGCACAAGATTTTATCTTCCATTGATCTATAGAGTTTTTATTTATCCTAGAAACCCAATCCTTCTGAAGTTTGCAGAAATTTGCACAAATTTGTATGGTTCTTTACTTTGATTGTAAATGTCTTTTATCATGCAAATAAGTTCTTACTGTGGCGAAAACCCGAGCAGAAAACAGTCTTTCTTTATCCTTTCTCTTTATTTGAAATGAAGACAAACTACTACATAGATCTCATGCAAGTGTTTCATATCTAGATGTGTTTTAACATTATTTCTTCATAAAGAATTTTTCCGTATCCCAAAGCAAAGCTTACATTTGAGTTCTAGTAGTCTATTACTGACTTGTATGAATTTAAATAAGTAAAGAGTACTAGTATTACATCCAAAGAAGACGTAAAAGCTTTAGTACATGTACATCTAATGCCAATAAATTTATCTTCAATTACCTTAGGTATAAAAAAAAATCGTAAAAATAATAATAAATATATTTATTTCAATATTATGTTGTCAATATTATAATTTTTTCTTCATGTTTTTATTTGCATTCGTTGAAAGCATGTGGACAAAAGGGTAAGATTGCCAAGTGTTGTGATACGCCGGTCTTCCAATGATGATTTTAAAACACATCAGGTGTGTTTTCGTACAGGCTTCCTAGTATACTATCTGGCTTTGGTTTCTATCTTTATAGCAGTATTTCTAAATGAAACATGGAGATAACGAACAGTATTCAAGATCAAAATACCAGAAAACGATACAAAATAGGAGCAGAGCAAACACGGACCTCCTAATCATCAGAGGTGGGATCAGGTGCCATGTAGGATTGAGAATAAATCTGTTTGGTCGAAATTCTGTTCAACATTCTTTAAAATAGTGGACGTTTGGATTTTTAAAGTCAAAGTCTAACGGTTGTATTCTCCTCCACTTTTATTGATATCTTCTCCATATGAGTCTCATAAGTCCTATTGTTTTGCCTAATACAAAATGAGTACATCTGTTTAAAACACTGAATGTTCGCGGATTCTGATTAAAAGTTTTCTATACTGGTATCCAACGTTAGTGCTTCTTGGAAATATTCCTCTGTGAGCTCAGAAATATTATGATGTTAACAAGTATTAAGTGTACTCATACTTCTCTATTGTAACTTGAACTTATAATGACGATTCATTATACCGAATCCATGTATATTTTTAAACGTTTCGGCCAGCCAATCAAAAAATGCTTGTACAGCTATATACTAATCAACTCCTTATGAATAACTTCATTACAAATGTTAATTTTTCAGTCAATATTTAATCTTATTTCCCAATTATGGTTTTATTTTGGCTTCATTTGACTCCCCATCTCCGATAGCCAAGGAATTCCGACACGCTACTCTTCTCATAAACACTTGGCATACAATGTTAAAAAAAGGATGGGATTGGGGTGAATCGACATCGATCGACCAATCAACAATTGTTTTTGTAAACGTGGACATATTTTGACTCTTTACTCTCGGGAATGAAAAACGCAAGTAAACAACGATCAAATGCTATTCTATAAAATAGATATGGTGTCATCCAGATGAAGATGTAGATTTGCATTTTCAATAACAAATGAAAAATAATTTCTTTCCTTGTCAATTTATCCTTAAAAAACTTTCATGATTTAGATACAAGTGCAAATCAATCCCTTCTTTTCACAGCACCGTATGCCAGGGGTTTATAAGGAGAGAAGCTTATCAGAAACCTTTGGTTAGCAAAGATGTAATTGACTCCCTTGCTTATCTTTTCTTTTCCCTATCTAACCTAATGTCATCATTTTAAACATTGCTATGGTTAGACATATATATTAAAAACTGAAAATCTGATTTCAATTTCATATACCAGTATTCAAAAACTTCTAATGAAATTTTTGATAAACTGTTTACAATTTATAAATCAGACATCTACACAGAAAAAATGGAAAGGGGCAAACCCTGTGCCTCAACATTCCAAACCTCCAATCAAAAGAGTGGAACCGTCCTCCAAAGGAGCAGAACAAAAACACAAACACAATCCACTGGCACAGACGAGCATGCGCATAGCTGCTGATACCTCAATACAAAGAAAAGAAGAGGAAAAACATAAACATATAGAAAAAGAAAAGCGAAAAGAAGAGGATAGACAGAAGAAAAATATAAGTGGGACAATCAAACCTGCCAATAATTTCAACCCTTCCATAGACTGTGAACGATTGCATGACGCTCTGTTAGAGGTACCTCTAGATGAGGAGGATATTATAGATGTACTAACAACCAGGAGTAATGGTCAGCGACAGATCATGAAAAATAAATGGCCCACTAAATATAAAAAGGTAAAAATCTCCAATGGTTTCAAAACTGTGTCTCAATCTTAACTCTGAATCAGTCTTTCAGTTTGATTAAGATTGATTTGATCACAACGGAAAGTCATGTCATGGTCATATCTTAAAGTCAAGTTCACTTTGTAATCTTGTGTAGGTTAGATCGTCGAAACCCTAGATTTCAGTGAATTGTAATTTATGTACATGTATTAGAATATCGTAAGGTTGCTTGAATTATGTTTTTTCTTTCCAAACAGTACACACTAGAAGCAAAATTGAGAGAAAAACTTAGTGTAGATCACGACGAAGTAATAACAGGTCTTCTGATGACGCCATCAGAATATGACGCACATTGTCTTCAGGAAGCTCTAGAAGGATTAGGACTTTCTGATCCAATTCTTGTTGGAATTCTCTGTACGAGGGATGCAAAGGTAACATATCATTAAACCGTTTTCTTTAGTACATGTATATCAATCGTAACAAACTTATTAAAAGAACTTCCATCATTTAAATAAAAGTTATGAATTGTTGCCATGTATCTTTTCTTTCTGATGGGTTACAATCGTATACAATCTGTATTGGTATAAAAATATTTTCTGAAATCGATAAATTTTTTGACTGACACAGGCTACTAGCAAAAGAAGTAATGGTTTCTACAACCTCTTTAACCATGAAAGTGACCATTTTGCAAATTTGTTGGTTACTGTAATTACCAGATTTGCAAATACAGTTACTGTATATGTTCAGTTAAATCTTCTTGTCTCACATGTTATTTACAAGTTAAACTTATTTTTTCAAATATATTCAACCAGGAAATGAAAGAAATAAAAGAAATTTTCAAAAAAGGTGGGTATTTATTGTTGACTCTATTTCGCTCGAGATGAGCTTTGAAGAATTTTGTTACGAAAGCTTTGAAATAATAAGACGATATACTGTGTTGATTTGAAGAACACTTCTGCAATAATTTTATTTTATTAAATTTTCTCTTAGAGTATAAAAAAGATTTAGTCCAGGAACTAACAGCGCACGTGGACCCGGATTTAGCCGATTTCGTAGCACTTCTTTGTCAGGGTGAACGAGAACAAGATTCAGAGGTCAATGGGCAAACTGCCAAGAAAGATGCGGAGAAAATGAATAAGGTATATATACATGCTTTACAGTAATACTTCTATGCTCAAGTAGTATATTCAGAGCTCTAAAAATAATGCTTAATTATCTATAGTAAAAGAGCGAAATAGCTAAGGCAATGCTCTGTGAAAATGTGAGTTAAACTCTTTCACTTGCTGTAATAAAACAAACAATATTTTTTGAAACGCCCATTTTGTTTTTTAGAATGGCAGGGTAGATGTTGTCGACAAATCTTTCCGGGATGTTGTTTTGAAGAAAAACCATGCTCAAGTGAAACTGACATTCTCGGAATTCCAAAAAGTGAGACAAAAAATTCATATTTCGTTTTCAACACTTAATTTATCAAAAATATTTTATTTCAAATTCTCTTCATAAGAAATACGAACTAACGTAAAGGATCATTTCATTATGTTTCAGCTGACAGGGAATGATATCTACCACTCTATAGCTGATACTGTAGTTGGTGAAACAGAAGATGCGTATATTTCTTTAGGTAAAGTTGACATTTCTTTAAAATGTTTTTAATCTTATGATATTGAAAGATGTCGTTTTATGAGTCAGTGTCTTACTTTCAGTGTCAGCAATTGAGGATCCAGTTAAGTTTTATGCTGAGAAACTTTTCACGTCATTTGGTGGACTTGGCACAAACGAAGACAATATCGTAAGAATAATTGTCTCAAGAGCAGAGGTAAGTCAGTCTGAAGAAAAACTACTGTGAAATCACTTTTTTCGAGGAGGTTTAATTTTCGTTGTTTTCGAAGTATTGACAGGCCCACGAATTTATAACTGCCACGAAATATGAAAGGTGCATAACTACTAAAAATTTTCCATCCAAAAATGTGATTTTACTGTATGTGGACTTGTTAACCAAGAAACCAGTTGTATTATCAGTTTAAAAATGTTTTGTTTTATTTTTAGATTGACTTGAGGGACATTAAAGTTAAATTTCAGCAACAAAACCAAAAATCTTTGTCAGCAATGTTAAAAGCTGATTTCCCTGGCGATAGCAAAGATATGCTTTTGGCCATCTTGGGTGATAATTAATTGTTTCACAGTTCATATGCAATGCAAGGAATGTTCAGGAAAAAACAAAATCAGTCTTCGATCATACTTTGTACCCTTGATGTATTTTTGATAAACTTCTTAGTCAGTATTTTAATCATGTGATTTTTGATGGCGAAGGAATTCAAAATTACATGCTCTTTTATTCAAAAATTTATTTATCTATTTTTCATTTACGAGTTTCATATATATATTTGAATTCTTTCCGCTCAATTTCTTCACTGTGTTGTACATATTAACCATCATTTCTTATTTTCATTCTATGACCACAACTATCTGTGTACAAGATATAAAGCAATATTTTGTTTGTTTGTTTGTATTGTTGATAATTTGATTGTACATCTTATGATTCTATTGGCTTTATGATGTCAACAGACATTATTATTCTGTGCGTTATATATATTCTGAAAACTCTCTCCAATCCTATCGGTCCATGAACTTTAACTTATCAGCTTGTATTCTATTCATAAACAAAAACGCCCATATTTTGCCCTTAACCTTGTATATGTGTCACGTGAACCCTAGATAACTTATGTATATACACAAATCGGGTATTTTATATATTTATAATATTTATTTACATGTATTTTTTATTTGTTTTTCCTTGTTATTTGAAACTTTTATATGCATTATATAGAAATGCACATATATACTAGTACATTAAGACCAGATGACACGTTCTGAAAAATAATATAACGTTTTCAACGATTTGAGTTTGAAAAATTGCTCCTCGCAAAATATCGGATCATTACCAGTCATTTCTACAAGATTCCATCCAGAGGTTTGAAGTTTCCTTTATAATTATCTGCTCTAAATCACTGGAGCGGCTGATATGATGAATTTTGGTTAAACGCTGTATTTTGAGAAGAAAGAACATCAAAGAATATAACCAGAGGAATACTGTATGTGAATGAAAAGATAAATAGACATACGACGAAGAATTCTTTGAAAAGAAGTTGAAGTAAACTTTAAACTATACTATAATAATAATATAAGAGAGATACAATCTGATTAAAATCAAAAACAAAGTAGAATACTTACTAAAAAATCGGACATAATGTCTCGATACGAATGGCCCTCGCTCTATTTCATAAGCAAATGTTCCTTCGTGGCACAAGCATAGGAAGAGCGAGGACCAATTTTATACACACATAAAATTTTATCATAACGATTTTAATTTTCTCATTCTTCGAAAGAATTCATTCCATAAATTCCTACTTATCTGGAACAAAGTTCAGAAATTCCTAGCATAGTGGATATGTTAATTTCATGATTAATAACTGGTAGCTGGAAATTTCTAAATTCATTTTCAAGCTTTAAATCAGTAAAAATTATGTGTGTTTTTTTTCAAAGTAATAACTCTGGTTAATTTCTTTTGTTCTTTTGTAAAAAAGTTTTATACACTATTTTATTAAAGCATTATTTTGGCTTTTTGTATAGCAGTTTATTATCAGTTGTCATGTATTTGTCTATGTAAAGCAAGTTGAAAAATGACAGGAAAAATGTATTATCTATATTCATATGCGATTCTGTTGAATTACCTATGAAATATTTATCCATATTTATCTTCAAAAATAGTAAGTACATTTAGTACGATAGATTTTGATCATGTAAAGGTCTAAAATTTCTTGAATTTTTTTTATGTTAGAAAGTGGATACATTTATTTAGCATTTATTTATTGTATTCCATGTATGTATTTTTACAATATTGTAACCGATAAGAAATTTATGATCTTGGGGTGAAGAGAACTGCGACTTTTCAAATCTCGTTTTGTCTTAACCCTGTACATAGATATCACAAATATAATGTTTGCGTGCTTATCCTGCAGCAATCCTTCTTCTTTTTCCCTCCTTAATCTTCCATATTCAGAAAAGGGAATTAAGACAAATTTGACATTTTTTAATCACAATAAAAGATGCCCGAAGACATGCAAGGCCATTGACCGAACATGGCGTGTTATGTTCCATCAGTTTATCTATTCCGTCCAAAGCTGCTGCAGGGTGAATGATAATGGTAACGGTGTAATATTCATTCTTTGGAGGTGCTAGTAACTGTGATATATAAATTATCTTTTTCAATAAAGATATTTCTTCCCGAAAGTGTGTTGTCTTGATATCTGTTTTGCTAATATTCTATCACACGGAGGCTGTACATGGAATACAATGTATTTTTTAAGGTATCAAATACTGCATACTGATTTGAAAATGATTTAGGGACCAGGCAAAATTTATCACAATGATGGGACCAGTACAAAACAAAATTCTCATTTCAAAAAAGTACGTGCCCCATGACACTCGTATTAAAATCAACATCGATATTGTTTTCCTAGTGTTCATTTTCATATTCCTTGTTAGCAATGCTTGTCACTTTGTAATATTTTCCATTAACTGAATATTCATGTTGCTTTAAGCCTTCGTTTGAGTTTTAAAGATATGACTTTTCAAAAAAGAATTCTTTCTTTTTTTTGGAAAAATAATAATATTTTTCAATTCAATGAATATTTCACTTGGATAAAGTATTGTAAATTATTGGGAAAAAAGTTTGTGTCCCATGGGTATTTAATGGTGAAAATGTTTTAGCCCCATGATTTTTTACGATGAAAAAACTCATTGTCCCAAGCCTATTTGTACCGGTCCCATATTTGTGATAAATTTTGCCTGGTCCCTTATTTTCATAAAACAGTTCTTTGAAGAAAAAAAGAAGACGGATGTTTAGAAAGATTAAATTTATTTGATAATTTTTCCAAATGATGTTAAGAGAATGCCAATTTTCCACTTTGATTAATTATGGTTTCGCCTTAAAGATTTATGAAAAATCAATTTACATTTTTTTTTCTCTCTGGAGTCAATTTGCATAAAAATCTAATTATAAAATCATCGAATTGCATACATAGAACTTGGCAAAATGAACATTCAAGTGAATGGTAACTTCAAAAGTCAATTGCATTTTTTAAGTTTGCTTTTTGGTAAATAACTGTTATAAAAGTAAAACAACAAAAAGGATACAGCAAACTTAAACAAATGTTTTGTTAATCTTGTAGTTCATGTATTTGTATTTCATTAAACAATTCATTCTTCATTGACCTTTTATTATTACATTACAATTTAACCAATGTTTCTTTTTTAATCTTGTAGTTCATGTATTTATATTTCATTCAAAAATCTAACAAAAATATCTCATTCTTCATTTATTATTGCAATACATTTGTTTTCTTGAAGAATTGAATAGGGTCTGAATTCTCTCACCTGGGGGAATTCGTGTCAAAAATTAATACTGCATTCATAAGAATAGATTTAATGTGAAAAACATTTTGATATTTCAAGTTAACATTAATAGGGGAAATAGTTTTGAAATATCCCAAATTTTGTTAACAACAACATTAACAACAATTAATAACAACAAAATTCCTTTAATTACTTACTCTTTTCTATCTCCTAACAAAGTGATAGACGATGTAAATATATAATCCATGTCAACATCAACAATACTGGCTTTATATTTTCAAGTGTACTTAAAATGAGAATTACAAATGCCTCTTAACCATTCGAAATAAAAAAAATTTGCCCTTTAAGATATAATTTGTTTACTTTTAAAATTTGGGATTTATTTTTTTTAGCTCACATTTGAATAGTGTCATTTGGTACATTATAATATTAAGGGCAATCGAGTTTAATTAATTTAATTTCTTAAGATATTCTTTATCTTTTTCTTTATCTTTTATTTTTACTAACAACAGCTCTCAAGAGAACATCTAGATTGATGTTTATGCCTTCTTCATGGCGGCATGAATCCTTTTAACTTTGTAAAGTTTGACGTGCTTTTCTTCATCTTCGACTTGTTTGTCGTACGGCGCTTCCTTTGTGCCATGTAGAATCAAAGTCCATTCAAAGAAGGTCCCAGTATCCATAGCATTGTTCTTTCCAGGGGCCATTGAAATCTGTAGCTTCCAAAGGCCTCGTGGGTTCTCCGCCCACGTATGGGTCGTCATGAACGGCCATCGAGTAAAACCATTCTTGTGGTCATCGTCATTTGGTCGCTGACTCAGCACCATAGTTCTGTAACAGAACATTTCATTTGTAATTTTTTAGAATTGTTTTCTTTAACAGAATATTTAATATGGCATTTTCAAGAAGACCTCATTCAGGGTATTCTTTTCTCTTATGTCTCTGTTATTTATGCTGTGCTTTTTCTTGTTTCTAATTCTTCAAAAAAAAGCATAAATTGTTTTTCCCATTTACCCTCGTATGTTTTATTCATATTTTTGATGACATGTTTTTTGTAATTTTGATAGTTTTCGAAAAACTATAGTATGGTGAAATCTTTCATACTGGATTTCATGTTTTAAGAGAGTTAAAGTTAGTTTTAAATCTCGTCATTGGAAAAACAAATCATAAAAGGTCTAGCTTCCAGCCATTCTTAAGGTTACGGTTTCTTTGATGACGAACCGAGAGCACCATTAAACTGTGATTCCATCTATTTTCAAAATTCATTTCAGTATGCTTTTTTAGAGGAAAAAAAATTAACTTCGTTATAACAAAAAATTCTCAGCCTTCCTTTCTATAGATGTTTTTTCTCTAAATCTAACATGATCGAGTTCGAATTGATAAAATAAAGATTAGGGATCTTCCTTTAAACGTTATAGTTTTAGTTGTTCTGATCTTATAGATACGTATTTCCTAAGACATATTTTACCCTACATTGTGAGTTAGCCTAAGTGAAACAGAAATGTTTTCCCATTGTTATTTCTCTATCATAATTCCTCATTATTTCTGCCTCTGAAGCGGCAACCCTCGCCCACTTGATGATGTCAGTTTCGTGCAGGGTCTTCATAAAAGCTCTGTTGGCTAATTCCAAAGGAGGGAAGAAGACACTGTGTACAAAACGACGTTGTAGCTTCGAACTATCAATTATTAATGATGCCACAGTGTCTCGAGGGTTATTAGACTGAAAATTCTAGATATTGATTCTGCTTGCACAGCATTCTAATTGTGTTTTCTTCCCGTTTTAACCACCGATTGCTCGGGAGTAACAAGTGACATTTCTTGTGACATAATGACACTAGAATTCGGTATTAAAAGTAAAAATGCCTTGATGAATAATCCTTCCTTTCTTAAACCCGTGTGAATTTTTCCCCCATGATTTTCTTTTCAAATAATATGAGCACCGCTTCTTGTGGTTCAAAACCAATTCTGTCATGTTGATGCTGATATTTGATATTTGAGAAGAAATTCTAATTTAAAATTAGATCCTTTGATCCACTCACGTAAAGGAATCAAAAGACCTCATTTTAATCATTCTTTGATTATTTAGTTTACACATTATTGCTCAGATAGTAGGTACGTAATCTTCTAAAACATTTGGATTATGGTTTTCAAAAGTCTAGAATTACATGTACTCCAACACTAATTAATTTCCGGTGAATCAATTTTCTCCCATCACACCCACGCCAGATTGAATAAAAAATGTTTAACACATGCGATAATTCCGAACTAAATTTCAATGAAATATATGGAGATAACGAAGAGTATTCGAGCTTAAAAGTTCACTAAACAATACAAAATATGAGCAGAGCAAACATGGACCTCCAAAACATCAGAAGTGGGATCTCAATTGCCATGGAGGAGTGAGCAAGAACTCCATTATGGTAAGTTAAAAAACAAAAAGTTTCTTAAAAGACTTACGTTGTGTTCATTGGTGATGTCACAAACATAACAACATTTCCTCTGTAAGAAGCTTTCAATGTGACAAAGACTTGCACATGCTCCAAGTAGTTCACTTCATTGTCGCTTCCCTTGCAAGCATCAGTGTCAATTTTTAACTCAATGGGTTGCTCTGTTCCAAATTTTCTATAACAGGATAAAAAACATTAGCTTTCCCTTTTTTAAACATATGTAAAGTCTAAAATTAGTTGCAGAACTGTAGGTTGAAAACAAATATTAAATTTTCGACAGACTGGCCATCTATCACAATTTTTTTCTAGACAAGGCTCTGGGACAATCAAACTTAGATGAACTCTCTTTTGATCTAGGTCTCACTTATTTGCTATATATTCCTTGGTTAAAAGTGAAACTAAAATCAAAAGTGAGGTTTGTAGCCCCGGAGCGTGTAGTTATTCCAAAATATTCATTGAATAAAAGATCAATTTTCCATTATTCCCAAATTTGGCGGGGAAAATATAAAGAAATTATCTTTAAAATTCAATGTTTAATTAATGAAAAATGATTAAGGAAATTACACTTCTCTCTTGACGCTTCCAGCTGTGCAGTGGAATCGCTCTGGAAGCGGCTTCCATTTTTGAGCCAAATCTACCATGCCGCCGGCGTCTAGAACTCCATAACCAAATAAGTGATTGAACTCCAGCCCTGCTCCATTGTACTTCCAGTGGTGCTTAAGGAAAGGGTCAAACAGGCTGTTCCTCTTTGAGGTTAATACTGTTAAGTGCTGCATGTCTCTCCAGGTCAGTTTGGGACTAGATGGGTAAAACAAATTACATTGCTGATAAAACTGCTCTTGTAAATAGAGGACTCCAAAAAGGTTTTTCTTTCTCACTTTATTAACCTTAAACAATAATACGTATTTGTGTGTGGTACTTAAATGAATGTTTCTTTATGCCAGTTCTAGAATACAATTTAAAGTATACGGTTTACAACTGGGACTATTTGGCTAAAACAAATTACCTCGCCGATAAAACTGTTCTTGTAAATAGAATACTAGTACTGTGCATTTTTTTTCACTTTATAACCTTAAACAATAATATGAGTCTATGTGAGGTACTTAAATGGATGATTCTTTATGCCAGTTCCGACAAACTTCACCAGAATACAATTGGAAGGTAAAGGTCTACAACTCGGACTAGATGATTAAAAATTACATCATTTATAAAACTGCTGTTGTAAGAAGAATACTTCGCAAATTTTTTTTTATTAATTAAATTTCCTAAATCTTCATGAAATTTCAAATATACACCTTACAACCGCTGCTTACGTATACTGCATGAGCATCTTGGCAAATGGTTTATCTGTTTTTTTTTGTTTTTTTGCAATCTTGTATATTTAATTTTTGAAGGAAAAAGTTGAACATTTCAAACCTATCCAGATAAAGCAATACATCTGTTTGTTTCTTGCTTAAGAAGAAAGAATAGAGAAATACGGGAATGATTCCATACTTACTATGTCTTATTATTTCTTGTTATTAGAAATAATAAGATATGGGACGAAGGCATTAAACCTTTTCATTACTTCCATATTCTTATGGTGATATTGTGATAAATCAGCAAATCTTTATTTTCAGTAGCATTAATTTGCAGATAATGTTAAAGGGTCTTGTGAAGAACACGATTGAACAATTCTCACTTCATCTGCGGGACATATATTGACAATTCTCACTTCAGTTTGTTTGTATAACGTCAAATTTCTGGACTTAGAGGTGGTCGATTTTACCACCAGACGACAGTTCCCTGTGCAGACTTAGAGATCGATTTAAGCCCACGCAAGCCATTTGTTTCCTGAAGAGATATTAACAGCTTTGGTGATAGGTTACCTTTCATTTTCACGTGAATCATTTGTCACTTGCAGTGTTTCCTTTGCGTATTTTGTTGTGACAAATCCTTGCAATACAATTTGTTTGATGTACGACTTACTTTGCTTCAAGCGCTAGTGCAAAAACACCAGCGGCTTCCGGTGCGGCTGCGGACGTTCCCGAGTGAGTTGTGGTACAGTTGTTGTACAAATCAGTTGTAGCCTGAAGAAAAGACAAAAAACTTAATTAAGCATAACCAAAAAACTGATTTAAAAAAACTACAAATATTTTTCAGGCGTACAACATAACCACAAACACAACATAAAGCAGTCTTACCACGCCAGCATCTCTTAAAGTGCTTTTGCCATTACTGAATGTAGAGGCAAGAGTAGAAGAACAAGATTCATCGTATCCGGCTGTCTGTCCGTCGTTGGTGGCAGAGTTAATGGAAATTGTCCACATACTGGCGGCATACCCATCACAGTTGCAATCGTCGTCTGCTCCTCCGTCACCGGAAGCCCATACATAGATGTTACCCAATCCATGTCTTCCCTGAAAGGATATATATTCTTCATTCTTTTTTAGACTTCCAAACATAGTATAACTATTTACAATTTCAGCCAGCAGACGATTTCCAAATTATATTGTACACATTCAATATCAAGAATAGGTAGCAAAATTGAAAATAGTAGTTAAAAGTACATTTTGTATGTATCTGATAATTTTACCCAGAGGACCTATAGTCGAAACATAACAAGGCCATGCATGTTTGTACTTTGCGTTTACATGTATCGTGTATATCAAATATCATACCTCATTCACGCCCTTAACGATGGCTCTCATGGTCATATTTCGCGGTCCGTCTACAGTTTTGCCGTCATCCGTTGGTCCCCAGCTGGCGCTGTATATATCGATATCATTGGGCATATGACCCATGGCGTTAGCTTCTATAAGATCAGTCATGAAGGGCTGATCTAGCATTCGTAGACCTAAAGGACAAAGTATTCACTGATTATTTTGATATTACATAAAACAAAAAGAATTCGGAATGATATTACACATATATCATTAATAATTATTAAAACACCATTTACAACTTTATGAAATAGTCGATACATAGAATTTCAGGAAACAGAATCTATCATTATGTCGAATGCTGACTTTTTTCATACTAAATTTGTTAGGTCATTATTTACATCTTGAAATGTCTACAATTTTTTTTTCTGTTTCCCCGACCATTTCAATGGGCACACGTCAGGTTTGACCTTTCGACGGGGAATGCTTATACTCATCCGTGGCACATGATCCCGCCTCTGGTGTTTTAGCGGTATATATTTGCTCTGCTTCTTATCTGTATTTTTATGGACTTTTGAGCTTTTTTACTTTTTTGTTATCTCAATATGTCATTTCACTTTGATGTTGTTTTCAAGAACAAAAAAATGTGTACAAATGTTTTGGGCAAAATTCATATTCATTTAGCAATTACTGTAGAATTACATGTTTTCGTGGGATCAAATTTTCGTGGTTTGAAGGAATATTCTTGGTTCGTGGGGATTATATTTCATGGATGAATAATTGTTGAGTAGTTATACATGTTACATTTTATATTTCGTGGAGGACATGAATTCGTGGGTCTTCTGATACCTCGAAAACAACGAAAATTAATCCCGGCGAAAATTTCTGATTTCACAATATTTACAATGTTAAAAAGTGAAAATATGAATGAACAGCGTTTTAATATTATAAATAGTGTTTTTTTTAATTTGATCTATACTCGCCAGTAAAATAATACCCTTTGGAAAATAAATTGTGTTTATTTACAGCCTACAAATCGTCTGTCTCTGTAGCTGAATTAATATCACAAAACTTTTAAAGAAAACATCAGTGCAAATATCTTCAATTTTTCCTAGAACCTCTGAATAATTCATCAACAAGTCAATATTACTGTAAATCGCATTAATTCTGTCTTAATATCATCACAATATCCTTTCAAAAATTGTCAAAAATATTGAAAAATATCAACTAATCTGTTGTTTTAACAGAAAAATGTGACACTATCACGCCAAGATGACATCATATTTTGAAATTAAAGGAATATTATGACAGAAAAGTGAAGAAATGTATAATTGGAAACCACAATTTCTACGACATTTCCTGAAACAAAATCAATATTCCTGGGGGGAATTGAACTACATACAAAGACACCGAAATTAAATTAATCCATCATATTAATCGCTTGTTTTTCCATTGCAATCATTGTGATGACTCTTCAATTTTGGAAAGAGTTTACAAATTAAGCCCGTCGTTACAAGAGAAAGAAATTACGGGAATGTTCAGGACATACTGAAATGAATTTGTAGCCGACTTACATTTTTATTTGCAACATATTCTTGAACGATTTTCTATTTCTACAGTTTGTTGTAGGTTTTTGTTCGTGATTTATCTTTCATTTCATCAGATTTTATTACGTAAGCTCTTCCTTGCATTAGTATTGAACATAAATTTTTGAACTATAATCAAAACATTTGATTTTTTCCAAAGTGCTTCTTGCATATGATTGTATAATGGGTTCCGAGTTTGCTCTGCTTCTAATTTGTAATGTGAAATGGACTTTTGAGCTTGAATACTGTTCGTTATCTCAATATATTTCATAAAGTTTATGGTTAAAGAAAAATAATTTCATTTTTGCATCTTCTGCAGATTCAACATCCGAACTCTTGCAAATTTCCATGCAGTCCTTTATAAACCTACCTGCTACGCGTGAGTTGTAGGCTACGCCAACTCCACATATATTATTGTCTCTGGCAGCAGAAACTTCACCAGCGCACCTTGTACCATGACTGAAAAGAAAATGTAATCTTATTACTGATCAATATAGATTGTTTTAGATTACAATAGGTTGGAAGGAATCATCCTGGCCGCGAATTGATATAAGAAAGAAAAGCACCTGATCAACAATGTGGTGAGATTTTGTAAAGTTCACTCATATAGAGAAGAAGAAGACATTCTGTTGTTTTTATGCACAATATATATTCATTATAATCTCATGCGAGACTACAGACTAAGCTATGTTATCAGTTTCTTCAATTGTGATTATTCCTGGGGGATTTTGTTCCATTCAAAAAGAAAGAGTTCTTGCTTGTCAATTTAAAACTTCATTATATTATTTGATTTTATTTTTAGAGGCATTGTGGGAATGGTAATGGGGAGAGTGAAAGAGGACTCGGGATTCTTCTCATCAGTTTAACTTCTGTATAAGTTGAAGTTGAAAAGATATTACACATCAATATTATAAACAAATAATTAGATATGAATTGTTCAACCGCCCCAGGATAAATCTAAACTGCACGAAAGGATACTTCAAGTCGACACGAATTTCTAACAACCTGGGAGTGCGGATGCCATCATTTGAAAAAAGGTTTGCTTTGGTGTAGTCCTTCCCATTCTTTTCAAGGTAGGTCGGTAGGTAGGTATTTTTTCCAATTATCAAAGAAATTAATAACGTCTTTAAAAACCAAACTTACAAATTTAATGATGTTATCATTCTAAACTAGTGAAGTTGATCAGATTTAATATTTGTTTTATACAGGAAATATGATTATCCTTAACAAAGGCGATGTATACTTTCTTATTAAAAAAATAAAATATCGAAGAAATAGAGGTAGAGAGGTTTTAATGGGTCAGTTGACGTCAATCAAACGAGTTTTTATTACGGCCTATAAATGGTACATTATTTAATTATGTAAGGGACATTTTCACTGTATGTTAAAGTTATCTGAGATGATTTAACGAGAATGTAAGCTTCCTACGTGAGAGAAAATTGATTTCATCTGATGAAATACATTTAGAAAAAAAAAAGATTTCATCAACTTTGTGCTTTTGAAATGGTTTTCTACTTTCATTTACGTGGAAAACTACACATAGGTGAAAAGAGATAAGGAAAACCCCACCTTAATTAATTATCACCCATTCAATATAAATGAAGACTTCTTCATTTGACATTTAAATGCGTGGAATTCTAATTGCTGTCAATGAATTTGAAAGACCATTATTAATATATTGGACTGAGTAAAAGAAAATAAGACACCCATTCAATGATGAAGAATCGTCCAGTGGCATCGTGCTAAAGTGCAAAGACCTTCGGGTGCGGTGTGAAATTTTCACGATTTTAACCGAGATATAGAATTTTCTTTCTTACTCAGATCAAATTAATGGTATCTCGTGAAACCTTAGGGAATTATTTAACGGCACAAATTATTTATCATTATCCTAATCACCAGCTCAGTTGTTAGAACAGATAATACCCCCAGAGTCTGACAAATGCATCCGAATTCATCAATTTTGTAATCCTTTACATCTAATATGAATATTGTAAAATTTCCCTTTTTTTGGAATATGTTTTCATTAAGTACGTGACTAGGTTTTAAAAGCTTAAAGATAAATTTTGTTGCAAATAAAAGCTTTGCATTATTATTCATATCCATTTCAATGCATTATTGATTAATGAAAAACATTCCAACCCACCCTTCCATAACTATTGCACATATATCGATTTCTAAAATTGAATATTATCTTGAATGTCAAATATCTTATGTTTCATAATAATTTTTCTTTTCTTGCAAGCATTGTCTTCAGAAATGAATGTTTTGCGGGATGGTTTGCAAGAAAAACTCTTTAAATCATGATGTAGGCAATTGTGAGTCATAGTAGTCAAAAAAGCCTACTGGATTTCGTACATGAAAAAATATGACGATTTTGATTATTAAGTCAAATGATGACTGACGTTTTCGTACTGATTGCTATTGCCATTATTTACACACTGAGTTGTCCAGGGATTTTTTCCCCGTTATTTCACGGTCATGACAAGGAGCACACGATGGGTGTGACCTGTCGGCAGGGGATTCTCACTCCTCCATAGTAACTGATTCCACCTCTGATGTTTTGGGGTCCGTGTTTGCTCGGATCCTATTTTGTAATGTTAAATGGACTTTTGGGCTAGAATACTGTTCATTATCTCCACATATTTCATGGTAATTTAATAAGGTTTCGTCAAAGGTCAACATGTCCAAAAATTTATTTATACAATAGCCCCAAAACTATGTAAGGTATAAAGTTAAAACTTTTACAGTTTATAATTTATTTTTAATTAATAAACAGATAGAAAGTATCACTTGATAAAAAAAAAACTTGGAATAATATTAATTGAGAAAAATTCTTCTTAAAAATGCATATATTTTCAAAAAAAAATGCACATAATTAATTCCGTGCTTTTAGTGAAACCATCATTGCAGAAACAAAATATGTTTATCAATGAAGGGCAAGTTGGACTTGGATAGCCTCTGGAAAGTTGTTTTCCCTGTTTATTTTGTACAAATGATAAGACTTGAAAGTGAAAGTACATTGTAAATGGCGGATTCTATAGGGGTCTTGTCTTTATATACATGTCATGCTTTCAATAACAGCCTTTCAGAGACCATTCACGTCAAACTTGCCCTTCAGTGATAAACATATATTATTTCTACAATGCTGGTTTTCACAAAAAGGACAGAATTAAGCAGGTGCATTTTTCTTTAAATATGCACATTTTCTGATACAATTTTTCTCAAAAAACATCTTTTTAAAAATATTTGTTATCAAGTGATACTTTCTTTCTATCAATCAGTGATATATTTAAAAACTGTAAACGTTTTAACTTTATACCAAACATAGTTTTGAAACAATTGTAAAAATAATGTTTTAGACATGTTGACCTTTGACGAAACCTTAACGTCAAAACAAAAATCTATATTTAAAAGATCAAATCGTGAAACACTCGTATAATCTGCTATTAGTTAGCATGTTTTTCTCTTTCTAGAATTCTGAAATCTAGAAAGACCAGGCTTTAAATTTTCTGGTAAAATAATTACATTACAGTGTTTTACGATTAAAACAATTCAGTGAGTTATGAGTTTTAAAATTAAGGAACTTGATACTAGTTTTTCCTCCTACACAGGTATCAATAATATATTATTGATTGTTAATGAAAATGAATCCTCGAGCTGAAAGTAATCAATTTTCTCAGAATATCACATTAATCTAGAACGAATCCCAGTCAGACGCTATTCTAATTTAAACTACTTGGTATAGAGCTATATGTCTCGTTATTTCAATTTCATCCGTCGATATTTCAATATTTACTGCTACATGTATATCCATCTAATACACCGAACGAGTACCTGATGGAATAATTAAATAATTTACAAAAAAAACTCTCCAGCAATTCATCCTTATTTAAGCCTATAAAATTCAAACATTGTCGGAATTATTTTCAGACTTTTATAGCTATTTTGAACCCCCCTACGGAACTGATGTTACATGCATGCATCTACAATTATAGTTTTATCTGCAGTTGAAGCTGGTTTAAATGATTTCTAATTCCTCCCATGGAATCTGTCCACGTACCTATTGAACCAGGTATCAGTGTAGCGGGGGTAAGGATAGGGATCATTACTGCTGAAATCGTAACTGGCTTTGGCATTCTGAAAAAAGAAAAAGGAGAATTCATTTTACATTTTGTATTTTTAACAATTAGAAGCAAATACTATCTTATTCATTATATAGCAAATCTTCACGTAAGTATTTCATTGATAGTGAGTTAATTTGATGTCAAAGATCTGTTTGTTTATAGCAAAAAATCTTTAGAAGAGTTTACAGTGTACCCTTATGAGAAAATTTGCACAAATGTGCAAAGAAAGTCGCGCGCGTTTTTATGCTGCATAAAGAGTTCTAATTGTTTAATTGTAAAAGCCACTTCAAAGAGGCTAGTTTCGTCAAGAGGAGAGAATATTTTCATACAATTTAAGCACCAAGAATGCGCTTGCCGCTAACATAAAGAAAATACCAGAAAGCCAAAAGTAAATTAATTTGTTTTATAAAGATGCCCTTCAAAATTTTACAAATGAACAATAGTTAGAAAATCCAGAATGCACAAAACCACATTCCATTTAATTCATCTGTGGATGGCTCTCTGTAAAATTTTTGCTTCTATAAAATAGTACAGGAATCTCTCAATCTACAGATGGAAAAAAACCTTTGCATTTAAATACTTGTATATATCTTCTGAAGGATATAGCATGTTGTTTTTAAAGCAAATTTTACGAAGCATTCATATCACAAGAATTTCACCTAAAAATTAGGAACAAAATATTTAGTTTTGTTTGTATAAATGAAAAGATTTTCACCTATTCCAAACTAGGTTTACATTTACTTATAGAAAATTCTGCATATTCGCATGAAAGTTTATGCCAATATGCTCACATGAGAAGGTGTTTGTTTAAAAAAAATTGTGAATTGAATATGATAATGTGTATAATTCGTTATCTTCAGGAGATCAAGTAGAAGTAAATACATGTTTTAGATGTTTTAGATGTTCAAACAATAGATTTTGTACAAAACTTAAGCTCTGTTTATACGGTTTAGCCTAACAAGTCTAGATACATACAAATTTATATCCTGGAGAAAACACATCTTGCCATATATATCATATTCGCAAAATATAAACTTGAATGCATAAATCTGCACCTAGTTTGGGAAAGGATGTAAATCTCTTTATTTTTCCTTTTTAACACTGTATTCAGTTTTTGTGTGAATTTTTTATCAGGCATAGTTTGCTTTGCATTCTGTGGAAGATACAGGCTTATAAATCGCTATGGTCACCTCCATCTTGACACTGAGTGGTCGTGACTGTACGTGGGAGTTTAACATTGGGTAGCCCACAGATAATAGGAATGTCGTTTTTTGCATTCTGAAAACTTATTATAAAATTTCATAAGACGTCTTTTTGAAATCTTTCAATTGATCTTTGGTCTCTTCTGACGTTTTGTTCATGAGAGAGTACAATAAAGTTAAAACATTGAACATTACGTAAGTATTCTCTTTCTTCGTGAGGAAACAAGCCTGACTGAAACATTTATAGCTCTTTGGATACATCACGTAAAGACTTATTAAATCTATACTTACATAACTATGTCGGAGATCTTCGTGTAGGTAATCGATTCCTGCAAATAAAACCAAAGAATAATCTAATTAACAGATATTAATTAACATCAGGTTATTATTAATTTTTTGGGATTGAATTACATGAGAACAAGTACCACAAAAGAATCATATATAATATAAATTAACTTTAAAAACGTGTTCACAATATGATTTCATGATATACATGTATATAGTAGATATATGATATCTTAATTGTTTTGCTGGTAAAGTTGTTCACATTTTTTATTGTAAATCGAATGAACCATTATTGCAAAAACGCGCATGCTCAAGACTAACACAATTTACTTTATGACTTCTATAATCACTAATTCAATATAATTTTTTATTAAGCTCAGACTTGGTTTCATTTTATATCTTTATTTATTTGTGGAAAAGAAATTTTGTAAGCTTTTTCTCACGAAATAAAACACGTGAAGTCGTATTCTTTTCACATTATGTGTAAGAATTTCTATTTTTGTATTTTATATAAAGTACTTTTCGGACTGGTGTGATCATATTTGTGTTGCTTCTGTTTATTCTGAGCGGTAGAAAATATGACAAATAGAATAATTTACTATGTATCAAAGTGTATGTATAAGAAATTCAGTCAAAAATATGTTTAACTTTTGGCTGGATGAAAGAGATTTGGTGCTAACACCCTCCCCATTTCCCAACCCTTATCTTCCAAATCTTCACAAAGAAGTTTTGGTGACCTTTCAGTGGAAAAGGGTAACAAATTTAATATCCTTTGAATGAAGGTGTAAAATACTACACAAAATATCTAAAAATCCTAAAACCTTTGATAAATCATTCATTTGGTTCATTTGTTGTAGGCGGAGAAAAGCAATCACATCCACGGCCTTATGATGGTTTCGCTTTTTATCAGAAAATGTAAAAGTGATACATGTATTATGAAGTTCGTTAAAGATTAGCATCTCCCTTGGAGCTCAAGTAAAAACAATATGCAATGCATGTATAAAAAGCCTTTAATGACTGGTTTGGGAAACCTTCGAATTTTAACTCAAGGCGACTCGTGTTTTTGATTTATGAAATCGCAGAATCAACTTTTTTTTTTTAGATTTATGCAATTTTTACTTTTTTGGTTCAAACTTCATAAAAGACATTATGTGGTTAAACATCGTCGTCCTTGATGAAAAGTAATGGTTTTTGCACGGAAGAGGATATAAAAAAGGTATTGAATATGCATGAAAAAGGGATTTTTAAGCCTCTAAGCAACTGGTATTGCAAGTGGAATATTCGTAAGGAAGACCGGCTAACGGTAATGGTACTCTCTAACACTGATTTGTCATAGTTGACTTAAGAGGAAATCTTACGGAGAGAATTCAAATTGTCACGAAGAGTTTGGAGTAGGCCGAGAGGAAAAATAAAATAGATATGAAATGGTATTGATATTGTCATGCAGTTCGTTACACAATACCAAGAAAAATTGATGAAGCCTTCAAAATGACTTAAGAACCAACGTCACCACATGAAACTTTCCTCTTCTCGCGATTTCTTGAAAAATAGTGAATGTCTCTTCAACCATTTGAAAAATGTAAGGAGAAGGAATAAAACACTTCTTAAACGGAAATGCACCAGTCGAACTACACAAATGGTGCAATTATTTAGTAATGGTGGTTTCCGTTAATTGTAAGTTTATTGCTTAGGCCTTGGAGATATGACGTGTCGTTTGGACGCTTTTCACTGTCTTATTATAGTTCCATGAATAGATAGTAGATTTTTATAGTTTTTGGCATGTCTGATGATTTTTTAAATCGCCTTTACGTTACCATCACAAAATATCTGTAAACAAATTAACAATATTGAAACTATCTTTGTCATTTATATGGATGATTCTTTCAAAACGTGATTTTCATGATGCCGTAGGTATGCTTTTTGCAACATGGTCGAGTCAAAATGACAAGTAACCCGAAGGCTAGTAGCTTTGAGGTTAATATTTCGGTTTAAATAACTTTCACACTTCATAATTTTATGGGGTTTTTTTGCAGTGTTTTCAAAGATTTGCTTAAACTGTGATTTCAAAATGAAAAAAGGAAAAAACAAAACAAAGTCACTTCTAGTCTTACCATCGTCCATGATGGCCGTCGTTATGGCTTTACCGGTAAAGCCTCGGGCCCAGGCAGCCTCTACATTCAGATCCAAACCCGGAATTCCACCAGACTGTCCTACATTTTTCTGAAGAAGAAGAAGGAAAAAAGATATAAACTGTTGTTAACTTGTTATTGACAACCGCAAATGAAGAAAAAAATCAACTTTTTAAACAGGGTCGTCCTAGTTTTAATAGTGACTGTTTCTTTTTTCATTGATTATTTCAGTCAATTACATAGTCAGGATATATTCTCAAAGTAAAAATTTTTTACAGTCCAATATTAATGTTTCAATTAATTGTTCTAGCTTGCTTCAAGTTATTCTAGTATTCATGTGTATTACTCATCGCGAGAATAAATTGTCGTATCCTAAAGCAATGAGAATTGGAAACATTCTATTTAGTTCTTATCTTTAACTTAATTAATGAAAGATTTCATTAACTTCAACATTAAATCGATTTTTCTCTCGGCAAAAAAGGACAATGACTGGATATGATGACAAAGCAGAAAATTTGCAGAGAAAATATTCTAAGGAGCAATTGCAAATCTGGAGGTATCCTTTGCGTTAAGTGGTGTACTCGTGGAACTCTTTTTTTACTGATGTGTGTCAAGGGGAAATTTTAATACCCTAAAATACGGTCCAAGCGTCTGTCTCACTTCCTGATTTGCGCATGGATCCGGTATAATTAAAAATCAATTACGTTATACTATTTCATTTATTGATCGATGGAGGGAATTAACTTCATAAGACCATCCAGCGAGGGAGATGGGGGAAAAAAGAAGATCCTCCATCACAACAAATGTTCACTGTGGACGTCCGGCCGGCCGTTTCTCCCATATCGATCAAAAAATCGCGGAGAAATTTATCTTTTGGATTTCCCGAAGCCTTTTTCCCTAATCTTCCCTTATGAGAGTATTTGTATATGAGGGGCATTATCTTTATTGGTCTCTGAGCAATTCGGTCTGACGTAAAGGTCAAAACACGAATCGCAACTGTCACTTCCAAGACTGATTTCTCTTATCCGAGTGAATACAAAACTGGCATCTGACATTAGAATTCAAGTATTTTTGAAGCTGTATTATTTAGAAGTAAATTGGGTTTTGAATTGTCTTCTAGAAAATTCATTTTTAATGATTAATATACACTTACATATGTATATATTTATGGAGCTTGCATGATATGTACTGGAGGTACTAGTATTACGTGAAAAGTTTGTCAGTTCTGTGTATTTTCTTTTGCAATGCCATGTAATGGGGTATTTTCTTTTGCAATGTCATTGCAATGGTACGCCATAGGAATCAAACTGATGTATGTCGTGTCAAAATATAAAATTATGAACATTTTCTATATACTTAAGTTCACTGAGGAATACTAGTACTTGCCAAAAACCATTCTTTTTTAAACAGAGGATCGGTTGGACTTTTGTTGTTGTCAATGTGGACGTTCACGTCTTTGAATTTATCGTTGTCCATTGACTGTAACTTAAGCTTAATTTCAGACACTGGAACTCCGGTAATTCTTGGCTTAAATCCTCTCTTCACTCGCAGATACCCCGTCTGCTGTATGGCTCGTTTTACCTGAAAAATTAAAAAAAGGAAAGAAAAATTCACACATTCTTCGCTTACGTGTTGATCGTGTTTAACGCTTATGAAAAATATGGGAAGTTGTTTTTCTTTTTATGAATTTGTGAAAAGATTTATAGATTTAATATTCTCTGATAGGTCGGTTATTAGATTGGATCAGATTGCCTGAGAATATTTCCTTTATAAGTAATAATGTTTCAGAGAGTACCTTTGGGTGAGCCTTAAGTAATCTCGTATGGCCAATACTTCTTTTTGTCCTGATGTTTGGCACGGCGGAATGCACAAAATGAAATTCATTTGAAGAACCTAAAATCTGGAAAAATGGTGGAGAAAAACAAGAAAATACGTCAGTATTCAACCCTTATGTTTAATTATAGATCAACCTTATCAGTACAAAGTGCAAACTGCAATAAAGAGCATAGAATTCGATCACTCGTGCATGTGGTGATGAAAATATCTTAGATAGTTGATATTTAGCGCTAAATAAATTCCACTTTTAGAAAGAGATAACTAAATAGACTCGATTTCAATTCAGAACACTAAACAATTAAGGAAACATAGCATTTTACATAATTGGGAAAGAAAAAACGGGTCTCTTTTTATGAGCCAATTTCTTGCTTGTCTTTGATTCCATGGATCGGCGTGACAGTCAAGAGAAATTGATGTGTTTTCTAATTTGCATGTTAACAGCTGAATTCAAATAATGTTTTCCTGGTGCAACTTGTTAAGCATAAAGAGTGCAATGGGGAAGCTATCACCTCGAAACAAAGAAAGGATTCTTGATTCAATGTTGTTTAACGGGACATTCAAAAAGAACCAAACCCCTTACACAAGGCCAATATCATGGGCGAAGAAAAATTTAGAAAGCAAGCATCCTATATTCCATTCTTTTATCTCCTTTTATCTAGGACTACATCTCCACCCAGCTATAATTATTATACATGTTGCTGTGGTAATCTTGTAGTCCATTTGCATACAATGCATACAATTTTTAAATTTCTCTCATCCCTGTTTATTGTTTATCCAAGCAATTGGAAAAAAGGATTTTTCAAAAAAAATATTAATACCTTCATTATCAAGTCATGAAAATAATATCTTTAATTTTGCTGCCGTGTTAATTTTTTTTTCTATTTTGTCCTTTTTGTCATAATAAAGGAATTGCAATCTAAGCATTGTTAATCTCTTCAAAACACAACTGAAGTATCTCCCGCTTCTTAGCCAGACTTGTTGTTTGTTCACAGACGAAACTGTTCGAAAAATTTTCCGATAAAGATTCGGAAAAATGCCTACTCGGTCCTTTAGTCGATGTACGATGACGAACAATGGGGAGCAGATGTTGATCGCGATCTTATCATTGAGCGAGTATCGATATGTGTGGGAGTGCTGCCTTTTAATCAAAGATCGAAGACATTTCAAATGTCCCAAATGATGTACAAATGGTTGTTCAATTTCCTGAGTTATAACGCTTTTATCTTAGCACTCAAACAGAAAATGGAAGATAAAAATTGCACGAAGCACTCTTCTGCGCAATTATTCCTTGTTTGGATGAGCGTTTCTAAATAGGTCTACAATGGATGCTTGAAGGATCACTGTACCAAAGTCCCGTAATTTTTTCAACAAGAACTTTGCTTACATTAAAGATAAATGTTTTTTTTTGTTTTTTTTTAAGAAAAGAATACTTATCATGCTTTTTAAAGCATAATCTTTAATTTTATGCCCCCCAAAGATCGAGCATATACTGAAATTTTCAACTGTATTTACAACTTGACTGCAAATTTGCAAACATTATTCTTTGTGCTAAACAAACACATCTAGATTGTTTTCTCCGCATTTCATAAAGAAATGCGAATCTAGTGGATTTTGGGAAACAAAATGACGTGTTTGCCTTTTATATCTATATAATTATTAATTATATCGATCGGAAATGAATAAGACGGCCGGCAAAGCACCGGTCCTCACTTTCTCTGAGGAATTACAATATGGCTGCCGTGACAAAGAGGCTATTAAGTTTCCGGAAGACGACGGATATTTGGGAAAATAATCTTCAGATCATAGATTATCATCTTTCAGGGAAAATCATGAGAGTTAGAATTCAACATTTAGTGCACTAAGAATGTTCATTTGATGTGTGTTTGTTTAATTTTTTAAATGTTCAAAAATAAAAAAAAATAACATAGGCACTCATTTTCAAAATCTTCTTTTGGGGCTTATTCGTTTAAAAGTGTTGCTGACACCTCTCCCAAGAAAACAAGTGATTAGATATTGTTTTCCATCACTTTGCACGCAAAGCTATCACACAGAAAAGAGAGTAGATTTTAGACAGAGAGTCGGTTGGACGTTTGTTGTTGTCAATGTGGACGTCATACATATGATGAATTGAAGAATTGAAGTTTGTTGTCTAATAAATTTTCCACATCAAATTGTCTTAACGAGATTCACAATTAGAAATAATTTTTTTCATATATCTGTATTATGCATTATTAAAAATTGTTCTACTTTATCAAAAGTGATTTAAGAGTACATGTTGGACTATCACTTTTCAGAAATAAAATAGAGTTTTTAGTTCGAGGATAAAATTCTTTCATTATTTTATACACTTATCTCATTTTGTTCTTTTGAATACTATTTTAAAAAATTAAATAACTTGAAAGTTTTCATTAACTATAAAAATTAAATAAATTTAAAGTTGAAAAAAATAATAATTCTTGTTTCAAAAGATATGCCATGAACAAAAATTTGGACCATTTTGTCATATCTAAAAGTACATGTATTGCAGAATGGTTTTCTATTCTGGGATAGGTTTTCTCATCTATTAGCGATTGAATGTCGTGCATGAAGGTGCTTATATGTAGGTGTTGCCGAGAAAAATTGAATAATTTCCCTGATAGCTGATATTTTCTAAACCGCCAGCAACGGCTGATTTACCTAATTTTTTGCTGAAGTACAAAAAGGTAATTTTTCGTGTAATTTTTTAAATAAAATCAAAAATCAGTAATGTTTCTAATTATTATTCCAAACAAAAAAAACAACGTTATGGATTTAATAAAAATTAAACAATTAACAAAAGACGTTGAGAATGCTTAAATGTACATCAGCTGTTGAATATGTACTTTATTCAAGAAGATATAATTTGGAATCCTGAATATCATTCCAAATTATCTTTTATTCGCTTACTTTAACATATATTCCTTAGAATATAAATGTATCTAAAAGGTAATCTTAGTTATCAAGTAATCCTTAATACGCTTCAAATATCTAACTATGGCTTTTTATTGGTAAACAACTCAGTTGAATGTATTCTTATGTATCATATTATCATATGTATGTTATTCAAAAATTATCCTGAAGTTAATCTTAAGTATAAATTTGATGGAATATATCTTTCAGTTTGGTCCTCTGCATGATATGTATGATATTCTAAAGCAGGAATAACGCATGTAGCTGGGAGAAACTAAACCAATTACAGTATCGGTTTTATACACTAAGAAAGGTCCATCATTAATACTAATCTCTGGATTGTGACGTAATAATGGTTGGTCACCTGAAGGTCAGAGCAGCCAATTACAATTCCGGGATCAATAAATCAATCGTAAATTTACCAAATATGAACATCTGGCCATTATTTGCTTATTTAAGTTATTTAAGGTAGGAGTGTACATATACAATTAACACCTAATTTTGACCTTACAAAGAAAATACACCCTTTGGAAAATTAAGGGTAAAAAAAACATACAAATTTATATTTTACTTCTTGGTAACAAAAATATTTACAGTAAATTCAACAAATTTGAAAAAAATATATATCTTGAAATGGTCTAGTTTTGTCGCAGTGTCAGAATTGGTTATGCCGAACGAGGTGCTTGTTATATCTAAAAGATGGATTTAAAAGCTAAGAACTTACCGGTCTCACGTATGTAAATCCAGTTCTTTTGGCCACTTCCCTTGCTGCCTCTATCCCCCCATCACCATCTAATTCCACATACCAGTGATTGGTGGAAACTTCCTTACCCCATGTCGTTGAGAATCCCAGATATAAAACCCCTAAAACCACTGTTAAGAGTATGTTACGATTCCATGTCCTAATTTTCATCTCACCAACGTCCAAAACAAAGAATATCGATTCTCTTTGAGCTTAACAGTTTGTTCTCTTCCGTACCCGTTTCTGTTTTTTTTTAAATCTAACTTGAATCTTTTAGTTTCTTCCAAATAGAGCACTTATCATTGATGTGTTTATGTCACTGGAACTGAATATTGGAGAATCAGCCACGTGATAAGTGACGTCACCAATAACCTTCCCTTCAGCATATATTTTCCAATAGCAACAATAGACCTCGCTTTCGTATTGGAAAAATGGTAAGCTCTTCTCTTTAGTTCTGTTTCCATGGACAGCCGAAGGAGATATCGATTGAAACTATCGCCATACTGATCGAGAGCTAGCGAACGTTATGTATACTTGAAGCATCAAATTGCAGGAACTTTAATGCATGTCCAACTAATGACGTGATAACGCATCATTGCTGAAATTATTTCAATTCCAATTCATTCACGTAAAGCTCAAAATATTGATCAATTAAACCACTCCAATCAAAGAGAATAAAAATAATTATCGATGGCTAATGCTACACGAATATCGGAGACTAATCAGCTATGATACCATTAGGTTTTGGTTAATGTTAGATGTCCAAAAATAGTCTGATCAGAGAGGCTTTGACAAAATGAAATATTTCTTAATGCATGAAATTGAAAAAACATAAATCTGTCTTTGATGATTTTATTAATTGATTTGATGTTTTAATTTAAACACATTCAACAAAGTCTCTCACTTGCATGCTATGTTTATTTGTTGTGGACATAAACTTTATACCAAGGTAACATGTATGATTATTGGCAAAATAGGGAGTTATATCAATTGACAAGGGAGAACAAAAATTGTGCTAATTATGATATTTTTTCTGTGAGGATTTGCAGAAGGAATATAACACTAGTTGCTTATGCATTTAACTTTTTAAATGTGAATTATAATAATTTATATATGAATTAATGTGAAAAAATGCAATATGTTTTTTTATTCATGTATGGATAAATATTTTTTTTGAAGTAAATCAAAAAACAAATTGAGCTTCAAACTTAGATGGAAACTCGAGAGTATATGAAATATTAATCGAATATGCTACAGTGTATATGTTTTTCCATAAATGTTCTCATGGGACGTTTATTTCGTTTTTCTCATTGAAAAAATGTTTTGGTTTAGAATCTAAGATAAAAGACATGGAATTAAATGAAGATACAATTATGGCTGCATTTCATTTCCAGAACTTTTCATTTTCGACATTTTATAGTTTTCTTCTCCGACATTGTCCAGTACTTTTCGGCAATGATAACAGGGTTGAAGACTTCACGTATGAAAATTATAATTTGAATTATGATTTATGAGATTAAATCATTGAAATCTAAATATATGTTTCGCTAAGGTATCAATGAAGGAAAAAAATATAAAAGGAATTTTTTGCTGAGGCACATATAAGTGGTACATATGGGGAAAATTGCATGTTCTTTGTACTCTTTTAACTAAACTTAGTGCTACATTATACATGAATATATATATATATTTGGTGAAATTAAATTTTAATTTATATTTTGACATTTTGGTTCGAAATTACCTATTTAAAAATTCCATTTCCATCTACTTAGTTAAAATTAAAATTGCTGGAGATATACCCTGCAAAAATTTCAAAAATGAAAAAAATAAAATAATGTAAAAATTGTTGGAAATGAAACTTAAAGATGTCGGAAATGCTAAGCAACAAACTGGAAATGATATGCAGTGACAATTATAACCAAAGTCATTCACTTCAATGCTTGTTTGTTTTTATTTGATGTGAACATAACCTTTATATCAAGGTACATCACCTTTTAGAACATGTATGATTATCGGCAAAAAGGGCGTTGTATTATTTGAAAACAGAAAATATTTATCGTGCTGTGATATTTTTTCTGTGACAATCTGCGAATACAATGAATTGAGGGAATAAAACTAGATATGCAATGCCATATTCTTTGTGCATTTATAATTTCAGATTGTAAATCATGTTTATTTCATTTATGGATTGCAAGAAAATATGTTTATTTTATTCATACATGGGTATAAATACTTTTCTAAAGAAAAATTTCAAACTGAACCGTAGATAAAAAATGAAAAGAATATGAGTCGAATATACCGGTATATTTTCATGACAACAAATGTTCCCATGGGACCAACTTAAAATTTGTTTTTCTTGTTGCTGAAACAACTTTGGTCTAATATCTAAGATTTAAAGCATGCAACGGACGTAGAATTAAGAATTAAAAATGGACTTTTAAGCTAGAATACTGTTTGTTATCCCTATATATTTCATTTAAACAAAATATGGAGCCCCAAAATTGAATTTCCAATTAAAATCAGAAAGCTAATTAATATACTTAACTAGATCTCTGATTCATTATATTTTTTTTTTTTGGTTCTTTTTATATAATCCCAGTTCATTTTGGTTTCTTTTTAATGATCAAATGCATTGAGAATTTTTTCATTAAAGTTTAAACAATAAGACACTTTCTTTGGTTGTCTACATATTGATGAATGAATAAACAGGGCACCAATAAGCCATAAAGCGCACTTGAGTATTTTCTAGATGTACTTTAGATGTACTTTAGCTCTCTTATTAAGTAAACATTTCAGTTTGAAATCTGTTGTACTAATTGGGCTTTCGTATTAAGTGGAAATATTTCTATGCATAAAATGTAGTCATTCCTTTATGCAAGAAACCAAAAAAAAAGACTTAGTTCAATAAGAAAATAAAGGAAAATGAAGAAAATAAATCACAGAGAACGTAGACAAAAGTTCAGCTAGAATTCTGGTACAAAGCTCCTTGATTTGTCCAGAGAGGTTATTCTGATAAAATCAATCGACATTTAGGACCTGTCCTATAGAAACTGCATCTGGTAAAGTAAACAGCATTTGTCAAAGACACTGTTTCAGGAAAGGTTGCTGACATTTAGAGGCATTTGATCACAGAAGGTCAGCGGTATTCGAACATTTCTTTCTGGGTAAATAAGCAACATCAAGAGGCATTTAGGCAAGGACAGTATTTCTTGAAAAGTGAGCGAGATTGAGCAGCTGGTGAAGTCAACGGCATAGAGAGGCATTTAGCCAAGAAGTGCTTTTGGTGAAGTAAGTGACATGGGTCACCTCAATGTTCCTCACTTAATTCACCAGAAGTGTTCTCTTGGATAAATGTTGCACAAAGCCACTGACTTTCCAGATGCACTCTTTTGAACAAATGCTCATTAATGTTGCTGATTTATCAGAATTTAGCCTTGTTTCACTACTTCTTCGGAGAATATTTCTTCCCCAAGATCTTCCCTATGTGTATCACAGTATTCAACTGTGTCATCCTACAGTGGCTTTCCCCATTCTCATAGGTCATGGTCTGAAGAAACTTAAATCTACACTAATTGTTCATTTGACAATCTAATTAATATTAGATGATAGATCCGCTCGCATACTCGTTAGTGTAGCGAGTATGCGAGCGGATCTAATGTCTAATTCTAATTAGATTGGATCATTTGACTGATTGTGTTGCTGCTATCCCAGGGGATCTGAATTTATACATGGATGGAGAACTTTGATGCACTTCACTTAAACCTTCGTAGCTAGCCCAAAATGGCCTTAATTTAAAACAAATTAAATGATGCAAGAAAGCTTTTACGTTCACTCTGTTAGAAGGATATTTGTTTGTGTTGAGAAAAATAATTTATCAATTCTTATTCTCTATATTTAGTTATTTATTGCCCTCTGGAAGAGAACTCTTAGATTTACTAACCTTGCCATTAGTCTTTTGCTAAATTATCTTGTTAAAATGCATTCTTCAGACAAGTACAACGAAGTTGATATTAAAATGATGAGTTTCTGATTGACAATATTTATGTTGTTGTTTTTTCCCATCAATCTGTTGGAATTCCCATTGGTCCATTTGCGCCGTGTTATTAGCAGGCCTATTTTTTATTATTCAAATGAAGCAAAATTTATTAAAAATCTTATGCACATTACAAGAAAATATGTGCTTTGGCCTTCAACTCCACATTTAGATTTATCGACGACGTAATTATCAATGAACAATAGATATTTCCATTTAAGTGTCGAAACGATATATCCCACTGAGCTTGAAATAAAAGATACCACAGAGTCTAACACATCTGTTTCATATTTGGATAATTTACTAGAAAAGACGTTAATGGCGATCTAACAACCATGCTCTACATATGAACAATTTCTAAACAGAGGTAATTTATAGAAAAACAATTTGATGGAATAAAAATATTAACTGTATTGTTTTGAGTCATCATTTCGTAAGTTTTATGGTCGATAAAATGACCTTGACAGCAAATACAACCTATCATGAAGTCAGATGCTGAATGACAATTTTTATACTACATGTAATTGTTAGATAATTATTTACACTTCGAATTGTCGACGGGTCTCCCCGTTATTTCCCGATCATGACAAGGAGCACACGGCGGATATGACTGGTCGGCAGGGGATGCTTATTCCTCATTGGCAGTTGATCCACCTCTTGATGAGATTTGAATTATATAATAACCAGAAATTAAAAAGAGAAGATAACGAACAGTTATTGATCTATAAACGATATAATAAAAATAACCTAACAATTGGTATTAGACAATTCAGCCAAACTACGACCTAATTTTAGATTTTATTTGCTTACAGAGTCATTATAACTACCATAGAATACTGCTATACGAAAGGCCGACTTTATACAAAGTTGTTGAACTCCTTATAGCATCAACTTATCTTTTAGCAGCCTGCCTTTGTTTATGAATTGTTCACATTCCGAACACACCATTAAATATCAAGTTTTAGAGATGTAAACAAGATATTATAAAGATAATACTGGAATATTACTTAAGGAATTAAGTGAAATTGACAATGGAAAAGTTGAAGTCATTTCGTTTGCCATACCATTTAGTTGTTAGATGGTCGTTATCGTTTATCGCCATTTAAAATATAAAATTAAAGTAACAGACTCTGAGGTTATATGTCGAATCGACGAATGAAAGGAAAGTTTATATCGTTAACTGTTAATCCATCGTCGATATATCAAAATGTGGAGTTGAAGGCCACAGGAAGTGCTTTCTTATTCTCATGTAATATTTATTTTAAAAAATCTGCTTCATAGGAATATAAAAACAGGTCAGCAATAAAGGAATACAATTTGTGTCTATTGGCATTCCAACAGTTCGTTCCGAAGATTACATAAAAGCATCCTTTTAATATCAAAATCGGAGTACTTGAGTGTAGAATAAAAAATAATTTTGTTGATGACCAATCACTAGAAAGGAAAATTCCCTACTTCCATTTTCATTGAAGAAGCTGTTATCTATGAAATCAAGGAGTTTTCCTTTAATTTATGGTAAGAGAGGGTACTCCTCCATGGCACCTGATCCCACCTCTGATGTTGCGGAGGTCCGTGTTTGCTCTGCTCCTATTTTGTATTGTTTCATGAACTTCGATTTTGAATACTGTTCGTTATCTCCATATCCTTCTGGTAAAAAGTGTAGAAAAGTCATGCAATTTGAGGTTACTGACTTCCGAAGAATTTGACGATTTCAAATTTTCCAAACGTTCTTCTGATTTTTTTTTGAGATCCACATCTGATTAACACCACTTCTAGAGTATGAAAGTTTTAATCACTGAACTGTGCTTTTGAAGAATTTCATCATTAGAAAGTGAATTTGAAGGATAAGATGGATATCCAAAAAAGCCCATTTAAGACCTATCAAAAAATTGTTTTTGAATTCGATATAACGAATTGTCGAATTTGTTTCAACAAATTTTATTCGTTATAACAATTTCTTTGAATTCTTTATAATGAATTTAATCTGTAATAACGAATTTGTTGAATTCGTTATAACGAATTCAAAAAATTTTTAATACGGATTTAACTCGTTTTAACGAATTCTGAAATTTCTTCTAATAAATTGAATTCATCTAACCGAATTCTTTAATTTGTTATAACAAATTAAATTTGTTTAAACGAATTCAACAAATCGTTATATCGAATTAATAGATATTTTCTATAGGCCCGATTGTTGAATTTGATTAAACGAATTTAATTCGTTATAGCAAATTTCAGAATTTGTTTGAACGAATTTAATTTGTGATAACAAATTTTAGAATTCGTTTAATCGAATTAAAATTTGTTATAACAATTTTTTGAATTTGTTATAACAAATTCAACAAATTTGTTATAACAGATAAAAATCGTTATAACAATTTCGACAATTCGTTATATCGAATTCAAATATAATTTTGATAGGTCCTAAATGGGCTTCCGTACTAAAAGTAGAATTGGAAACCAAGTTCTTCTGAAAAACAGTTGCAGCAATGAGTCTTGCAAACTAAGACGATATCGTCACAAGCCTTGTGGGCTGGAATCAGAACATAGTGTGATAAGCTTAAAGTTAAAAAAAAAAAAGAAATAAATCCTTCATTTCATTTTAGGATTCTACATTTTCCTTCCAATCACATCCAAGCTTACAAGTTTAATAAACTGAAAGATGACCAAGAGGTAATCTCTACCTGCATATTGTGGTGGAATCACAGGTTTGTCGATTCGAAGGCATTAGCCCAATTTCTTTTATTCACCCTTAATGAAAGCTCTTCATTATTCATCAATAACTCTTCAATGTGCATCATACATCAAACATTGTGGTAGAAATTCCAGGGATTATTAACCTGTTTTTATTTCTAGACAACAATGGTTTTTCTATTGTCAAGTGGTATTATTTGCAAGAACATTCGATAATTTAGACAACTTTTATTCTTCAGCCCGACTCAAACTCCAACATCATAATCCATTTTGTTTTGACCCAAAATCATTAATGTAATGCTGCAAAAAAGTATAAAATCACTAATTTCCATTTTCTGAAACTATACCAGACTTGGTCATTCCATTTTTTCCCACCTTTACTTCAAGAACTTATCTACCTATTCACAAAATTGGAAATACTAAAAGAGTCATAATCAGCCAGCACCGAGCAATTCGTATACCAATTATAGTCTCATAAAGATGTCAAATTCAATTTCCTTATTCTGTTTCTCTCGTGGAAAGTTCTTTGCAAAATCAAGGTAGTGTATGCTATCTAGGTCTAACTTGACAAATATAGAACTAGAAGACACATTTCAAAAGAATTAAACGAAAATGGTTGTCAGAAATCAATGTTTATGCTTACTCTTAACCAGAGAAAACAAAATCGAATGACCTGTCATAGATCCATACAGTTTTTTTTTTATAAATAAGAAATTTTAAAAAAATACACATCTGTTTTTTTTTCAAAGAATTTAAGCCAACTTTTAAACTTTAATTTTTATGAATTTTCAAAAACATGTTGAAACATATAACACTCACTAGTAATAAATCATTACGATATTTGAGAAGCAATGGACTATATACTACAATTCCACCACCTATTAAAAACTGTTCGTTATCTCCATATCTTTCTTGTAAAAAGTGTAGAAGTCATGCAATTTGAGATTACTGACTTCCGAAGAATTTGACGATTTCAAATTTTCCAAACGTTTTTTTGTTTTTTTGAGATCCACATCTGATTAACACCACTTCTAGAGTATGTTGTAGCACAGTACATCTGCAGTTTCTCCTATAAACAGCAGTTTATATTTTTTTAAGGTGTAAGTATAGGGGCTTAGTATAGTCTTTAATTTTCCCTGCAATATACTAGTATCTCTGTTTGTAAGTATTTTTATTAAGGTTGGTGATCCAGTATACAAAGGATAGATGACCTTCAAGTTGGTTGAAAGTTTTAATCACTGAACTGTGCATTTGAAGAATTTCATCATTAGAAAGTGAATTTGAAGTATAAGATGGTTATCCAAAAAAGCCCATTTAGGACCTATCAAAAAATTTTTTTTAATTCGATATAATGAGTTGTCGAATTTGTTTCAACAAATTTTATTCGTTATAACAATTTCTTTGAATTCTTTTTAATGAATTTAATCTGTTATAAAGAAATTGTTGAATTCGTTATAACGAATTCAAAAAATTCTTAGTACGAATTAAACTCGTTTTAACGAATTCTAAAACTTGTTCTTATAAATTAAATTCATTTAAACGAATTCTTTAAATTGTTATAACAAATTAAATTTGTTTAAACGAATCCAACAAATCGTTATATCGAATTCATATATATTTTCTATAGGCCCGATTGTTGAATTTGATAAAACGAATTTAATTCGTTATAATAAATTTAAGAATTTGTTTGAACGAATTTAATTTGTGAAAACAAATTTTAAAATTCGTTTAATCGAATTAAAATTCCTTATAAAAAATTTTTGAATTCGTTATAACGAATTCAACAAATTTGTTATAACAGATAAAAATCGTTATAACAAATTCTAAGAAATTGTTATAACGAATTAAATTCGTTATAACTATTTCGACAATTCGTTATATCGAATTCAAATATAATGTTGATAGGTCTTAAATGGGCTTCCCTACTAAAAATAGATTTGGAAACCAAGTTCCTCTGAAATACAGTTGCAGCAATGAGTCTTGCAAACTAAGACGATATCGTCACAAGCCTTGTGGGCTGAATCAGAACATAGTGTGATAAGCTTAAAGTTGAAAAAAAAACCCTGCATTTTTTTTAGGATTCTACATTTTCCTTCCAATCACATCCAAGCTTACAAGTTTAATAAACTGAAGGATGACCAAGAGGTAATCTCTACCTGCATATTGTGGTGGAATCACAGGTTTGTCGATTCGATGGCATTAGCCCAATTTCTTTTATTCACCCTTAATGAAAACTCTTCATTATTCATCAATAACTCTTCAATGTGCATCATACATCAAACATTGTGGTAGAAATTCCACGGATTATTAACCTGTTTTTATTTCTAGACAACACTGGTTTTTCTATTGTTAAGTGGTATTATTTGCAAGAACAGTCGATAATTTAGACAACTTTTATTCTTCAGACCGACTCAAACTCCAACATCATAATCCATTTTGTTTTGATCCAAAATCATTAATGTAATGCTGTAAAAAAGTATAAAATCACTAATTCCCATTTTCTGAAACTATACCAGACTTGGTCATTCCATTTTTTTCCCCACCTATACTTCAAGAACTTATCTACCTATTCACAAAATTGGAAATACTAAAAGAGTCCAAATCAGCTAGCACCGAGCAATTCGTATACCCATTATAGTCTCATAAAGATGTCAAATTCAATTTCCTTATTCTGTTTCTCTCGTGGAATGTTTTTGCAAAATCAAGGTAGTGTATGCTATCTAGGTCTAACTTGACAAATATAGAACTAGAAGACACATTTCAAAAGGATTAAACAAAAATGGTTGTCAGAAATCAATGTTTATGCTTACTCTTAACCAGAGAAAACAAAATTGGTTTACCTGTCATAGATCCATGCATTTTTTTTTTTTTATAATTTAAAATAAAATTTTTTAAAAAATACACGTCTGTTGTTTTTTTTAAAGAATTTAAGCCTACTTTTAAACTTTAATTTTTATGAATTTTCAAAAACATGTTGAAACATATAACACTCACTAGTAATAAATCATTACGATATTTGAGAAGCAATGGAAATCTGAACAATGCAAAGAGGATGAAACTGGCAGATTTATATATGAGGCTTATAAGCCTGAAAGGACAAACAATATGAAGTGCCATCGACTGCAGCTGCTTATTATATTTTTCAATTAGACCCATTACTCTGATGCAAAATAGGAACGGTATTTTTTAAAAAAAATAAAATTCGGTGTGCTTTCAAACCTCCTTTTGTTCTTGTTGTGTGGTGGGTATGTTCTCTCATTTCTTCTCCTTTAAGACAACTTAATTTTATCATATAGGCATAAAAAGGCATAGATTCACACCAGAATTTATTTTCATTGAAAGTCAACTCGATCAAACTTTATTGCATCAATTTGTGAATATACAGGCATATTGTACCAAAACTTGGGTCAAGACTGAAGAACTACTTTGTTTTAAACATTTTTGTTACATTGACAAAGAAAATATATCTGTAATGCAATAAAGTTTTATTTCAGTAGCAAAGACTATTTTAAAAAATAAACTATATTTTAATTAATGTGATATAATTGGTCACTACTGTTCTCTATTGATCATTCGTAACTCTTTTGACGACACTTGGCGATGACGCCATCTAATTTCAAATCGGCCTCGTCATTACACTGAATCTCGGTGTGGACACCAGTCATCTTTCCTCTTAGCGCCTTGGCGCTGCTGGCATACAACATTTTCTGTTTAATGGGAAGAGTATCAGACACCCTGGAAAATTATTGCACAATAAAATTAAATTCAAAAGTCACATAGTTAAATTTGCGAAAATATCATCAGCATAGTTTTAAGTATATCCACCTCTGAAATCACACGTTAAAACATGCGCGCTCATCAGGAAGCCAGTGTTATCTGGCGGATGCCAGATAAATTTTGTGGCTGCCGCCAGATATTATGTAGCGGCCGCCAGATAAATATTTGGCGGCCGCCATATAAATTATGTGGCGGCCGCCAGATGAAATATTTTTCGTACGTGGCACCAACGGGCTTCCGTAAAAACTCAACTAAAAAGCTGAGACAAACCTTTATCTGGGCTATTTTATGATAAAGACGTTATCCTTAGGACTAAAACTGGCCTGTTTTTTTGTTTACGATTTAGTTTCAGGTTAAATAAAACAATGATTTCGAGTGGTTCATGCAAACTTGCATGAGACCAATCAGAGAGCGCATTTCTGACCCGTCAAACTTAGTACATTCGGTCAAGGGTCCAGGTATACTGATCCACTCCGCTCCAAATAATATGTGAAGCGGAGTGGGTTAGAAACCCTGGACTTGGCAAGATGCCCCTTCCATTGCTAAATTATATCATACAAGATAACACTAGGGCTGGGACTATATAACTTTTTCTATATCGATACGTATCACGATATTTGAGCTACGATACGGTATGTATCACGATATGTTTAATTGCTTATAAAATCTTTTTTTGCATTGAAATAAACAAATGATTTCTTTGCAAATGAGAATGATTTATTCAAAATAGTTGTTTATATATTGTAAAAACAAAAATATTTTACTCAAGTGGTGTTAATTATTATTTATTTCATATCTATATTTATATTTAACTTATTTATTTTATACATTAAACCCTAAATGTTAGATAAACAAAGAAAAACAGAAGTCAGATTTTTTGGGGCGATATTTCGATATTTTTTCAAATGTATCGATATGTGTATCGTCCTCACATACTTAGTATTTCACGATATATCGATATCTTGTCCCAGCCCTATATAACACAGACCTAATATCGGTGATCTTAGTGTTAATATATGTAATTTAACTATGAAAAGTCACATGTACTTGTGGACAGGACCCCCCCCCCCCCCCCCCCCCCCTCCCTATATACACCCCTGGTCAAAATTTTTCTTTTTTTTTTCTCATGAATTATGGTTCTAGTACTTATTTACAATGTATTCCATATGAAAAATCCAAAAGTTAACATTCACTCACCATGTGAAGAAAACTACTTTGTCCAACTCGCGGGTGTCAACATTGTAGTGAACATCGAACACGCCATACCGACCTTCACCACCAGCCGCAGCTTGAATGAGTTTATTGCAAAATTCATCATATGCTTCTTCCGCTACAAAATAAATATGCATTTCTAGAAATCCTATAGAATTATTTCACTATTCTTATATGGCACAATGCTCAGTTGAAACTGTTCAGCTTGAAGTGAGATGATTAAATAAATTTTTAGCTCATATTATTAATATGACCTCACACATCCAATTATACGAGAATAAATACATCCACTGAATATTTTCTCCTTTTTTTCTTAAGAAAACCCATTGCGTTAATCACTGCATGAACTACATTAGGCATGTCGCCTGTTCAGATTTCTTGATCAGTGGCTGTTCCATCAATGAAACGTATATAGATGTTCGCATCATTAATACAATAATTAATCTTTTTAATCCTACTTTAAATGATTATTTAAACAGATAAATATATAAACAATAAAATGTCTTTTTTGTTTGTTATTACTTGAATTAACAGTCGCAGCTATTGCAGAAAAATTTACATAATTCGCTTACGCGGGTTATGTATTTTTTCTGCAACAGCTGCTTCCGTTAATTCCAGTAATAACAAACAAAGGAAGCATTTTATTGTTTAAATAATTTCCCCCGAAAACTTATTGTGATTTTAACAAGTTTTTTTCACACAAGAAATTGAGGTACCTTTTCAGGCATTTTGTAAGATAACACCGGAAGGTATTTTTCTTCAATAAAATTCTTTTGGTAATGTTTTGCCAATATATGTATTACAATGTTTTGTGTGCTTATTTTTTTTAATTGTAAACATTTTAGAAATTGCAAGAGAATGAGTACTTTTGATATGTTACTAAGAGATTTTTTTTTAAAAACCAGATATATGAGTATTTAAGACAAATTTGAGTTTTACACAGGGAATAAAGGGTTAAAAGGTGATGGGAAGATTGGCTCAAGGCGGCGGTCAACCGGTCAGAAGGGAATGCTTACTCCTCCTTGGCACCTGCTCCCACCTCTGGAATTTTCAGGATGACCAATAGATCGTGTTATATGCCCTCTTCACAGATTTGTATTGTATAATACAGTGATTTTAACCTGTCTAATCCGACATGCACTGGGAGACAAATTTTGTGTCGGAATAGACAGGATGTCGGATTGCATTGTGTTAAAAGCAAGGGAAATGGTAAAATGGGAAAGAAATTTAATGTCAGAATTCACAGTGTGTCGGATAATTCAGGTGTCGGATTAAACAGGTTTCAATGTGTATCTTTTTTTAACTTCGATCTCTGTTCGTTATCTTCACCTTTTTAATTAATTTAATTTTTTAATTAATTCTCTTTACAACAAGCAAGACTCTTTGGTTTAACATTTTTTAAAAAACGTCTTTTAATTCTCACTGCTAGCTTCATCTCTTGGTTTGGTACTATCCACCACGATTTCTTTAAAATCTTTGTCCAGTTTATAGATGATGTAGCGGTACTTCTTCTTTGATCCCTGGAGATCTTGGTAAGCCTCAAGACATTCGTCTGAAAGTGCTACTCCGGAAGCCTGAAAAGTACAGTAAAACTCGTTTAGTACGAACACGGATATATTGCGAATTCACGGATATGGCGAAGTTTTCTTGGGTCCCCAGCTACATATATTTAACGAATTCTTTATACGGATATAAATAAGGGAGTATTTTCATAGGTCCCAGTGACTTAGTTAAAACCGAATTTACTGTATCATTGTTTTCGGTGTTTTTGGTATAGCCATTTTCTTTGTTTACTGCAATGATGTACAAGCAGTTTTGTTTTTTTTATGTAACGAAGAAAGACAATGTTTTATCTGAGAACTGATAACTATTTGGCATTAACTTAAGATACTATAACATCATTTCATATAAATAAAATATTCTGAAACTTAACTATTAGACATACTAGTATCTGTAGATGTTCCACATAAAAATGTACACAAACCTATCTGTTGCACTGACAACACAAACATTACTTAACTTTTTAAAACAGTATTTTGGCAAATTATAAAATTCAGAGGAATAATTAGTGTAAAACATCGCATATCCTCAAAAGGGATGTCTGTAAAAGATATACCTCTTTGAACTGAACACTGAAAGAGGGATATTTATATACTGTATATATGTCATGTATACATGTTATAATGTAATTCCAAAGGTTTGTTTTTTACTTATTATTAGTCTTCAAATTACCATCTGATAGAACTGTTGAAAAACAACTCACAGGTTTGTTGTCTATTTCTAAGAACTTCATTCATTTAATTATTTTGTATTCAATCTAAAATACACTTATAGCATGCATGTCTTGAATCTTCATAGCAGTGGCGGATTTAAGGGGGACGCACCCGGCGCCCCCCCCTAAAATTGTCAAAGTTAACGTAAATCACAGTTTCGTCTAGAAAATGTAAATATGCCTACTTGATAGACCTCATTTTACCCTACAAAATCTCTAGAAGCCAGGAGCTTCCGGGGGCTTCGCCCCCACCAGGGCTTTGCCCTGGACCCACTGGGGGCCTCAAGGCGGCCCCCAGACCCCTTGCCTACTTTTGGCGCCCCCTCTAACTTCAATTCCTGGATCCGCGCCTGCATAGGAGTAATTTTGGGGACATTTGCTAAGGCTGTAAACACGGCATACTTTCAAACTTTTTTGCCTTGGTCTTTATTGTTAAAAATGCGACAACCGTAAAATATATTTATAAACTAAAATACTCCCCTCCCCCACTTTATGACTTGTTTAAAACACGTATTTTTATGTAACATTAGATTTCAAAATACCTTCAAGAATTTAGAATTTTTGAATAAACAAATCATTTGCAAGTGTGTGACCTATTTGAAAGAAATTCTGAGAATTTCTTTCTAACATGAATTCTATTTTTATATGCGTTCAGTTCATCAGAACTACATGGTACATATAGCGTCGTTTCTTTATTATTCAAACCAAATCCCTTAAAAGTATAGTTGGTATAGAGTAGATTCTCAAATGTTTAAAGTATGTTCCTTGGGGTAGGTTGGGGGAGCAATAGGGGATCAAAATAAATAGGAAAATTGCCACAAACTCGCTGAGGTGGTGTAGATTGTGATTTGTGCAGATATTTGTCCTTACTTTGGAGAAGGCTGAGGCCACAATACGAAATAAATAGAAATATCTCCAAAACTTCCCAAAGTCATCAATATCATGATGAATAATATTTATGTGGAAACAAACCTTTGGTAGTGAAGATTCGCTTTTTGTTAAAATCAAGACGCCTCGTATTAATAGGGTAGGTCACAAAGGGTGATCAAATATTTCCCTAGGGATACAAGAATATTGGGGAAAATTTTATGAAGAAAAGCAGGACAAACTTATATGTAACTCAGAAGAGCGTTGTCAGTGGCTTTTTTATTTAATCTAGTGGGTTTTTTTCCCAAATATGTTACTCGTGTCCTCGGATATCCAGGGTAAAAGACGAGATCACCTGTTGGTATCCGAAAATTATGTTATATAAGATTTCATAATAACAGCGGCTGAAATATTGACGTCTGAATTCAAAATTAAGTTTGTGAACAATTTGAATGAGCTTAATTTAAATGTCCTATTTATGTTTTCTTATTCCGAAGAAGCACACTTACATGTTAACCCCCAGTATATGATATTCATTCTGTCCTTTTCATTCGACCGTAACTGCAGTCACAAATTATTGGGAAATACATTTCATTTTATTTCCACTACAAAATCTGGCCTGGGGGCCATAAAACTTAGACGAGCTCACTTTTGATCTCAGTCTCATTTTTCCACTGTATATTGCTTTTTGTAAAAGTGAGACTGAGATCAAAAGTGAGCTCGTCTAAGTTTTATGGCCCCCAGGCCTGATCTTACGAAATATGTCTATAAACAGACAAATTAGTGATTTTCATGCACGTGTAAACTGGCTCGTTTGCTCCTTTACAAACTTCCCTAGTGTCAAAA
>PRKT01000033.1:882081-905551 GCA_003671525.1 Saccostrea glomerata
CAACCCCCCCCCCCTCTTGAAAAATTTCTGGATCCGCGCCTGGAATGTAGAGGTGTTCTGGAAAGACAGAGACAACAAATCCCTCTAGATTTTCCGAAAATGGCGAAGTTCTGTCGTACCTACACTCTTTAAATACTTTATACAAGTAAAACGACACTTTTAAAACGTGCTTATCTTAGTGATTGTTTTTATTCAAATGTTTCTGAGTACATTTAGACACACTTAGGAAAAAAACATTAATACACACAAACTACACCAACCTGAAACCAAGTGCCTAAGGGAAAAAAGAGAAAAACTAGCTATAGTGTATTCAAATGATTTTAATTACATCAATTACTAGAACTAGTATTTGTTTTACTTTCAACTTTTCATGAAAATAGCTGATAAACAAGTATTGAACTACTTGACATTGAATTTTTTTTTTTAAACTTTCACATAAAAAACCACCTTTACATGAAATAACCACAGCATTATATTGATAAAGCACTACCTCCATATTAAAAAAAACACAGCATAATATGATAAAGCACCACCGTCATATAAAATAACCACAGCATAATATAATAGAGCACCATCTTCATATAAAATAACCACAGCACCATCTTCATATAAAATAACCACAGCATAATATAATAGAGCACCATCTTCATAATAACCACAGCACCATCTTCATATAAAATAAGCACGGCATAATATAATAGAGCACCATCTTCATAATAACCACAGCACCATCTTCATATAAAATAACCACAGCACCATCTTCATATAAAATAACCACAGCATAATGTAATAGAGCACCATCTTCATAATAACCACAGCACCATCTTCATATAAAATAAGCACAGCTTAATATATTAATAGAGCACCATCTTCATATAAAATAACCACAGCTTAATATGAAATACCATCTTCATATAAAATAACCACAGCTTAATATGAAATAGCTACATAAGGCAGCTATGGCGTTCCATGCACAGAGAGAAGGGGGAGGAGTGAGAATAAGCTATTTACATAAATTCATAATTTCATATATATGTGTATATTGCATACAACTTGTTTTACAAGTATATATCGGTATAACATTTTATCTAATATTTATAAAACAAACCTTTAAACAAATACAACCTAAGTTCCAAGAACTTTTAAAAGCAGGGCAAAAGAAATGAATATCTAAAAGAATATTCATATCAAAAAGCCAGTATCCGCTTTCCTGCACATAGAATTTCTATTTTCTTGTCATATGTATGGCACGCCAAATTCACAAAAATGAGCGAAACATAGTTTCACAGTCGATAAACTAGGTTTATCGGTTGTAAACTATATAGTTTACGGACTGTAAACTATAGTTTACAACGTTAATCTATATTTTACATCCGTAAACCATAGTTAACGCGATAATCTATGTTTCACAACCGTAAACTATACTTAACACCGAAAACAATCATTTACGATTGCAAAACATAGATTATCTGATAAATACAGTTTCACGATTTGTAAACTATAGTTTACAAACCGTTAACTATAGTTAACGATCTGATAAATATAGTTTCACAATTTGTGAAACTATGATTAACAAGTCTTAACTATAGTTTACGATTGTAAACTATAGCTTACAAACGCGAATCTATGTTTATCAACAAAATATATTGTTAACGCTTATTACAGACAGATAAACTTAGATTATCATTCGTAAACTATAGTTAACAACCGTTAAATAAAGTTTTACAGATGAAATCTATACTTAACGAATCGTTAACTATACTTAACGAATCGTTAACTATAGTTTACGATTTGTAAACTATAGTTTACAGTCGATAAACCTAGTTTATCAATTGTGAAACTAGGTTTATCTCATTTTTCTGAATTTGGCGTGCCATACATATGTATCTACCATTTTCACCGGGTAGAACGCTCAATCGGGAAAGACTAACAAGGTAAAAAGGCTTATAAAAGTGCCCATCCCCTCAATTACCCCTTCTAACTTTTCAGGGAATGCAAAATTCTATTCTGATCAAAATTAACCCCCAAAGGGATTCTTTTTAAATAGCCTAGAGGTGTTTAAAGTGTTGCGATACGATTAATTTAGTTTCATTGATTCACGGCCCATGGGAATCAATTTCAGTTTTTTTAGGGGGGCACAGCCATAGATTTTTAGTTGTGGCACTATCAACTACCAAAATTTCCTTGATAAGGCACCAGAGGAGGCACTACCATTTGCTTCTTTCATCATATATATTACATCAATATTCTTTTTCTACTTAATATACCACGTCAAGGCATAGGCGTCGGAGGCAATTTGAAAGTGGGTTGGGGGGCTAAACCAACAAAAAAGTAATCCCCAATTTTCAATGCCTATATAATGTCTATCTTTGCCAAAAAGGGAGAGAGGGGTTGAAGCCCCCCCCCCCCCCCCCCCCCCCCCCCCCCCCCCCCCCGAACGCCCATGCAAAGGCAAAAGGCAGACGGAGTATTCTATTCTCAGCTTAGTATACATGTATAACAATCACATTCTTTGTCCTTCAGTTGTATATGGCAGTTGACCTATCTCGATTTGAAATAAACGCGATTTTTATTGCAGTATTATCATATTGGCCATTTAACTGCTGTTTACACAAAAGTGAAGCGGTGGGTTATTTTCACTTTATTTAATTAACCATATGTGCAATCAACTGATAAGAATATAGAAGTAAAAGTAGATGCCTCTTCCTTAATCGGTTTAATTAATTCGTTCAATTTGCATTTCAAAATGACAATGGCAAACTTCAAATTTTATGGCCAAGACAAAGTTTTTTTGTTTTTTAAGACCAAAATCAAAGGGTCAAAATTAATGGCATCTTGTGTCATGCAAAAGAACTTGTCACAGTTAATACGAATTGTGAAATACCATGAATACGAAAGCCCTAGCACCAAAAGTTAAGACCAAGGTTATTTCTAAAATTGGTCAAACTCGGCATCGTTTTGGGTATCAAAGGAAAGGTTTTGGCACAAGGAATTCGCATTTGAAATATAAAAGACCTAGAACTAACTGAATTAACTAAATTATTTCTACGTTTTCCGCTAGATCAGCTGTATAAAACCGAATCAAACACTTCTTGGAAGATATGTGACTTCCAACTATATTTCCAAATCGCAGCTTCTTTTCATTTCGGAACAGCCTCGTCGAGGTGGGTTCCTCACTTTAGTTTCTATGTAGCGCTTCCTGTAAGAAAATTCGGTCGATTTTCTGTACTGCTGTCAAAATGAATGTTATTTTGGCAATAAAACAGTACATTAGTAAAATGATAGAAGAAAGTGGACCTGGTATGAAGGTTCTACTGATGGACAAAGAAACGGTAAATCTGTGTACATTTTTATTGTGTTCGTTTGCTTAGTTTAAAAACAGAAAACTTTTGGGTGTAGAGCAGCTGTAAGTGTAACGTTAGACGTCTAAATCTGTATATCAACAATGTTTGTATCAGATGAAGTTATTGTAAATAAGGGGGGTTATAGTAAAAAAAAACCATAATAATAAAATCAACAAGTTTACTTTTCTCACATAAATATTTTATAATTTTTTGAATACAAGTTTTGTTGTTTATTCAGTGACATATTCATGTACATAATTTGTAGGCTTTATTTTTATATTTTTCATTTTTTTTTCATTTTTGCAGACAAGTATTGTGAGCATGGTCTATGCACAGTCAGAAATTTTGCAGAAGGAAGTCTATTTGTTTGAGAGGATAGACTCCTCTGGTCGAGAAACAATGAAACATTTGAAGTGTATTACATTTCTCCGACCTACGAAAGAAAATGTCGAACTTCTGGCGCAAGAGCTTAGAATGCCAAAATATGGACTGTATTACATCTGTAAGTGTAATATATAAACATAGCAGTTATCTTTCCATATTAAGATTGCATGATCAAGTTTTATTGTATGGAGATGATTTTTTTTAATTTTTTGTTATATTGAAGATTTTAGCAATGTCATCAGCAAACAAGATGTCAAAGTTTTAGCAGAAGCAGATGACCAAGAAGTTGTGAGGGAAGTCCAGGTGAATATATTCCCAAAAATCTTTTCTTAAAAAAAAAAAGAAATATTTTTGAAAGAAAATTCATGTAAACAAGTTGACTAAGACTAGTAAGAGGATGTTATTTGGGACTTGAAGTATGCTGTCATATTATTTCAGGAATTCTTTGGTGACTACATAGCAGTGAATCCCCACCTGTTTACATTAAACATCCCAGGATGTTGTCAAGTAAGTTTCAGTTCATATAACGGCATGGATGGTGTGTTTGAAATTTCTTACACCAAGAGTTTGAGTTTTAATTCAGTAACCCTACTTTTCATTGTTATTTTGTATATGTTAATTTTTAAAAAGTCACAGTATTATATTAATGTAATATAGTTTTGATATTATTATATTTAATTAGTGACTCTATAATGCAAGAATACCAGCATATAATTCTTGGAATGAGAAGCTCAAATCACTGAAAAATCTATTCCATCTTAAATTTTAAATAATAATTTTATTCCTCCATTTACAGGCTCTGAACTGGTCTCCTGGATCTTTGTCCAGGACAGTAGAGGGATTAACATCAGTGTTACTGTCACTCAAGAAATGTCCCATGATTCGCTATCAGAACTCCTCAGAAATGGCTAGGAGACTGGCAGAAAATGTTAGGGTAAGGGAGAAAACTTTGTGCCGAATCATAATGGTCTGAGAGCAAATATTAAAGGGTAAAATTTAGTGTGTCTGTAGAGGCTACTGATTTTTTATATTCTGAATAATACCATTTTTGAGGTGACATAAATGAGCCTTATATGTTAGTGTCCAGCAGAAAATGGTGACCGTTTCAAATCATTCCCTATTATCTCCAATTTCTTTGTTATCTTTGCTAATTTAGTTCCTAAAATAGTTTCGATGCTGATTAGCTGACAAAGGAGGGCAGAGAACGAAATTTTACCAAAAATTTCATTTTCTTAATTAATACATGTGTTATGTTTTTAGAATACCATAAATAGAGAGGCAGCACTGTTTGAGTTCCGTAAAACAGACGTAGCCCCAGTGTTGGTGATTTTAGACAGAAGAGATGATGCTGTTTCACCACTTCTTAATCAGGTCTGTATATCACCTGTTTAGAAATAGTAACAGATTACACTTATGCATGACGTAGAAAAATTACTGATAATCCAATGTGTTCTTAGTTAACTGTTAACTTTGCAATTCGAAATTCATTGTCTAAAAATGCTAGATCAAAGTCCGTTATTAAATCAGATGAACTTTTCTCCTAATTTTCACATTTGTTTATATTGCAAGACTTTTTTTTAATATTAATTTCTGTGTTTTCACTTTAGCATTATTTAGTCAAGCCTTCATGTAACATAATTTTTTGCAGTGGACTTACCAGGCCATGGTCCATGAACTTTTAGGAATAAACAATAACCGCATCAATTTATCAGATGTACCAGGAATCTCCAAAGATCTGAAGGAGGTAGTTTTGTCAGCTGAACATGATGAATTTTATGCCAATGTAAGTAACATATGTTCAGAATTATAAAAAAGATGGTAAGCAAAACTTTATATACCTGTATTTAATACATGTACTTAACTATGAAATTGATAAACTGGGAAACACATATAACTGTACGGCCTCATGCGTCCTCCGGGGCACGGAGAGGATAAGTAAGTAAGTACATATAACTGTATATGACCTTTTTTTAGCTCAGTCACATTGTTCTTTTGTCAGTATTGAATTTCTGATATACTCAGTAAGTAATGTTATTAAAAAAAAATTGCTAGTTTTTAACTGGCAGTTATGAATTTTATATTTTTGAACAATGTATAAAGAGACAGATGTTAACATGATAGATTTTATGCTTTCTAACTTTATAGAATATGTACAATAACTTTGGAGAAATAGGAACAAACATCAAAGATCTTATGGAAGAATTTCAGAAAAAATCACAAAGTACAGCAAAAGTGGAATCCATCGCTGACATGAAAGTATGTAGATCGATAAAAGGTTACATTCTAGTTTTCTCATGTTTTTTTTCTCTTTTGCTGTTAAGTAGGGGAGGGGCCATGCTTTCAACAATTTGTATGATTGTTTCTTTGAGAATCTCTTTCTCTTAAAGGTTAGAGGGAAAAATCATTTCTTACCAAGGTCATTTTAGAAGAGTAATGTTGAAAAAAGACACATTTTAAGTGTCATCATTTGACAATAGACCCGTTGAAACGTTATGAAGAAGAAAGCAAACAAAAATCAACTGTCCTCTGACATTCTCTGTTTTAGGCTTTCATAGAGAATTACCCCCAATTCAAGAAGATGTCAGGCACTGTTGCCAAGCATGTGGCAGTAGTAGGGGAATTATCTCGGCTGGTCACTAAGCATCATTTGATGGAGGCATCAGAACTAGAACAGGAATTAGCCTGTCAAGGGGACCATTCAGCTTGTTTACAGGTAACGCACAGAAGCTCAGCCAAGAAAATAACACATTTTCACATGTGCATATTCTTTCAAGAAAATGAACAATCTGTATTGGGAAATATTTTGTCCAGGGAGCATCATATAGGTTCACATATAAATCATTTATCAGAGATCCATTTTTTATACATCAGTAGTCCATAATTTGCTCAGCTTTCACTTCTCAGGTCCATATAGCCATATACCTGATGCGTAAATAACTTTTATTTTTTCAGAGGATAAAATCTCTGTTGTCCAATGACAAACTACAGCCATTAGATATGCTGCGTCTGGTGATGTTGTATGCCCTACGATACGAGAGTCACAGTAATAACGACATATCAGGACTGTTAGATGTTCTACGCAAAAAAGGAGTCAGCGACAAACTCAGAAATGTACGTATTAAGGTTCTGGATACTCTGATAAGAGAGATAACTCTTAATGACATGAAATGTCCATATAAATTTTTTGATGATTTATATTTTTTCTTTTTTATGGTCTGATTTTACTACACAGGCTAGGCTAAAATTGTTTGTACTTTACTTTTAAAATACTTATCTTTTAAAAATTCATAAGATAAGCAACATTTTATATGAGTGTCTGGAGGATTTAATAACTCGAAGACCAAAATGTCATCTTATGCAAACATTTCATTAATTCATGTATTAACTATTTCCACACTTTTCAAAGAGCCAATTTCTGTTTTACATACCATGTGTAATAATGTGTGTTTGATATTGTAGTTAGTCCCTGCCGTCTTGGAATATGGCGGTCGTAAAGCCAGGGGCAGTGACTTGTTTGGAAACCAAGATGCAGTAGCTATGACAAAGAGATTTTTCAAAGGGTTGAAGGTAGGACAATAGGAAAGCACCATTTCTTTCCAACTTTCTGTATTTGTACAATGGCTGCAAGTTTTTTTGTTTTTTTTTTCATACTCAAGACTCATAGTTGTAGCTAAAACAGTGGTGTACAGTAAACATGTTTAAAACCAGGTGCCAAGGATGAATGATTTTGCTTCATTGTAAAAGTGATTTATTATATCTGTTAAGTTCACAAAATATTTTAAAAGCACCAAGAAAGAAAATAAATTGTATGTAACTGTCAGTTCATTACAAGTGTGTTTGTTACAAGCAGGTTACACTGTATTTGCTTCACGAATGAAAATAAATGCAGTAGAACTTTTTGCATTCAATGTTATAGAAATTAAAGTTTTCTAAAATTCATTTTAGGGAGTTGAAAATATATACACCCAGCATAAACCAGTAATGTTTAATGTTTTGGATCAGCTGATCAAAGGAAAGTTAAAAGAGGGAAGTTTTCCATACCTGGGTACAAGTGTTCTCAAAGAAAGGTAAGCTGAATTTTAGCATATTTTCTTGTTTGGGATATAATCTTTTGTTATATTGATTTGTTTAAATAATTTATTACCTAAACTTTAATAGAATGCAGGGGTTGGCTTAAAATTAAATGCTCCAAAAAAAAAGATCACCAATGTGTTTCTATTTAAATTGGCAATGATCAAATTGGACATCCTCCCCCCTAAATAAAAACATATCCTTGTTAGCCTTTTCAGGCCTCTGAAATCAATTGAGTTTACTGTCCAAGTCTACTATCCTTGTTTAGCCTTTTCAGGCCTCTGAAATCAATAAAGTTTACTGTCCAACTCTAAATAAAGATAGTGTCCATTGAAGAGAAAAATTTGTATGGTTGATTAATATATTTTGTTATAAAAGTGATGTTAAAAATCTTTTTCAGACCTCAGGATATTATTGTGTTCATGATTGGAGGGGCCACTTATGAGGAAGCTATGACTGTCCACACTCTTAATAGAATCACCCCTGGTGTCAGAGTGGTGCTAGGATCCACCTCAGTTCTTAACTTCAAAAGGTAGGATTTTTTTAGATTTTTTCCAGATTCATTATAAGTGGTGTATTTTCACGCAGTTTGACTTCTTAATCTTGACAGGAGAAACTCAACTTCCACATATCAAAGAGAATTGAAAGTGTATTGTAACTCCATGATCTCGAATCCTCTGAAATCTCAATGTTTTATCTCATTCACATTGAGTTTGAGATAACAAGGTTGAACTGTATTTTTTGTAAAATGATTATTTTTTCTTTTACAGTTTTTTGGATGAAGTCATGCAGGCTGTAAGAGGACAACCTTCCAGTCGTTTAGGAACAAGATGATGGAACCAAAACCAATTTTAGCCAGTCTGTGATTTAACATATATATGTGCTTAACTTTGTCACAAACCATTAATACAGAAACCAAAAATGTAGACAGCAATTGTGACATTTCTGTTATTAAAGGAATCTATTGGAGAAACTTGAAGAAGACAAAAACAAATGCTATGTTATTGAAAAGAGGCATTCCAGTGTTTATGTAATTTTACTATGTTCAAAAACATACTGTAGTTGTTTATGAAATTTTATCAAGATGTTCTAAAATAGCTTAAAAATATGTAAACTTATGGACCAGGGCAGAGTGACTGAACTTGATTGCTGTACATTTTTACTCTAATCAAATTGTAGGGATTTGATTTATATAAAGCAATGACTACATGTATGTCAAAGCTATTGTAGTCATTGTAAGGTCACAGTTATATACTGTGATTTATGAATGCTGGATTATATGACATTTGGCAGAGATAAGCTTAATAATTTGTACTTAACTCTTTGAAGTTTCAGCTATCCTATGGTCAATTTTTTTGAATTTTGAGGCAACATTTTTTTTTGTAATTTACTGTAATTGAAAATATGTAAATATTTTTATTTTTTGTAATTTAGGTTTCAAAACACTGAAGCTATATAGTGAGTGCAATATTTGTGCATGATCATTAACAAAAACCTGTGAAACATGTATAAAGAAACACTGAAATGGAATATAAATGAACACATTTTAATTTTGGACATTTAGGGCTTGTGCAATATGTAAATTAGCATTAGAATGTACATTTCATATATATCTTGTTCAACCCTTAAATGAATAAATTACATGAAATTTGACATTATTGCTTTGTGAAATGTATAAGCTTGTTACTTGTTCCAATGTATTGGAGTAGTAGAATGTTATTCTATATGCTGGGTAATATTTTTATCACCTTTGCATCCTACTTAAACAAAATCATTTTTTTAGTATTTGATTTATGATCATGACTTATTATTTAAGGCAAAATGAAATTGTTTGACAGTCATAGTAAATACAGGTATTAACTACCTTTTGCATGAGGTCCAAATGCGTTTACCTTTTTAAAAGGCAAAATAATGCATTTTTTGCTTTAATACACATTTTTAGTTTCCATTATGCATTGTGCACCTCTGAAAATTCTCCCTCTGTTAATTTGACCCCTTTAAGATTTTGCATAAGAAAAAAAGTTAGTTGAAACAGAGACAGGTCTCTGGTTGAAGAGCTAGAATTATTTTCTCCGTTTTACAACTCGTTTTATGCTCTAACTTGAACTTTCATTAAAATTGTGTACATTAATAGATGGCAGATCCTTGTAGTGTTGAAATGTTTAATAATCAAATTTCTTTTTATACAGTCAAACTCTGATATCTTGAACTTTTATATTCTGAATACCTGAGTTGATTGGATACCAATGTGTTCCTCTTTTTAAAAAAATTAATATAACAAATCTTTATTTTCCAGCCACTAATATTGTCCAAAGGTGTCAATTATAGATTTATTCAATTTTGTTTTGACTTTTATTGCTACTCTAGTAGTGATCATAGCGGGCGGATCATATGTTTTAATTTTCATTAGAAAGGATTGATAAATTATGATTTTAATCAATAATTGCCTAGAACTGTGGATAAAAAAGTATAATTTACGTTCAACTTTAGCAGTATTAAAGGTATTATTTTCACATTGGATTTTAAACAAACATTGAAGATATTCCTCGCGCATCGACTCTGAAATATGTCAGATTTATTAAATTGGACAAGAAATTGAAAGACGCAAGCAACCTTAGACTACTTTAAAAATATTACTTATAACGATAGATTTTTGACAGCTGTTACAATTCGATAGAAGGAAAGAGGTGTCCGGAAACATCGTTTCACGAATCAAGAGAAACTGGTCGGGACTGCAAAGTATTTAAGTTTTATTTTACCAGGTCATGCTTTTAATTACAACTTTCTTTTTAAAAATTTCTGGCGTGCAAACACCTTTAAAAATATAACAACTAGTTATGAGAGATTAAATGTTTACTGAAAACAACGAAACAATTTGAAAGAACAATGAAGGTACAACTCAATACATGTCCAAGACAAGGAATCGCTATTGAATATATATGTACATTCAGAATTAAATCCCTCCTATTATTTAAATCGTTTGTCTTATTATCGGAATATTGTGTATTATTGTTCTGCGCTTTGGTACTCTTTGAGATTCCGTCTAAAACAAATAGGTTTACTTTTAAACTTAGCCGTCAATCAGTGCTTCGCTTGATTACTTGCGTTGTGTAACCCGTGAAAGATTATATGGGTATTAATTTACCCTCTGTCAACAAATAGTCAAACTTGATTAAGAACTAATATATGGTAAGTTAGTTTATTGCAGGTGAAATGCACCGCGCATTTCACCGAACCTTGGTCCTTGACGTGTTCTTGAATTCTTGACGAGGAAAATTTACGGAAATGGCTTGTGGAATTTCGTGTTTCTTTGCACTGAGTGCGTTATTTACTCAGTTTGGAAGTGTGATTTCAGAATCCGAACTAAATGCCACTCAAAGTGAGAATTTTGCACCACGAAGCCAGTGTGTATCGCAGATCTTGCAAGGTTTACCTTTGAATTCCCTTCGGATGCTGAAACTAGGCGAGGTTGATGGGTTAAAGGTCAGGGTTCACCGTGATCAAATGACCAACAGCACCACCAATTGGTTGCTGGTTCGTGAAGATGGAATACGCAACGTTCTTTTCTCTGTGAATACTTTCAATCCAATTGCCCACTGGGCATTATCTGCTTCTTTTCAAACAAACGACCTTTCGGTTTTGGAGAATCCAAGTAACTGTCTTGGTGATTTTCGAAACGACGCTTTCCGTGTAAAGATCCGCCAGCTAGTCTTAAACCACATCCACAGTCATGTTTCAGATTCCATTAATGTGTGCGCAAAAGAAGTTATGAATGTATCGGGAACTGCTGTTGAAATATTTAATTGCTGCACCAGAAATTCTAGTGGTGTTATATCTTGTCAAATAATACAGGAAGACTACTTGGTGGAAATCTTCTTTGGTTTTATTTTCGTATTGAAAATATTGCTGGTAATCTTTATTGCACGTTTCATCCCAACATCTCTATATAGAAAACGACATTGCTACAAGGAATTCATATTTTCTCTGACAGCCCCTTTAGAAATTGAAATTACAAAGCGTTTTTCAACTCCACCTAATGTTTCTAAATTAAGAACTGTTAACCTAGGAACTGAGTACGTTTCTTGTGGATATCAACATCGAATGAAGCTTGGAGAGAATCTCCACCGACTCTCTGACGTCATAGAGACCATGGAAATGAGTAAAACTGAGCATTTCAAACTGAGAGCTGTTTGGTTTAAAGGGGACCCAGATCGTCTGGTTAGGAGAAATAAGGCTCCTGTAGGATTTTTCTCCTTTCTCTATCGTCGACTTTTTCAATGCAAATGCTACGTGCACGGGCGCAAACAGAAAGTGCTTGAACATACAGAGGGTGATGTTGACGATGAATATGTGTCTCTGCACAACTGCTGCAAACGCAAAATATCAAAGGATAGCACATGGGAATCCTTTTTACGAAACATGATGCAAGCGTTTGCAGCTCTTTTCGTATTCTGGATCCCAATAATTGCTATAACAGTATACTGGGATTACGAAGAAGATTTCGTTAAAAATAAACTAGAAGCAGCAAAACATAATAACCTGACATTGATGTTGTCCATTTATTCCACAAAACTTATCTCTTTATCGTTTATTAACGGTTGTTACAGTCTCTATCAGGCATGTTTTGCCGTATGGTTTCTGCCATTGTTGATGCTGATTATTTTAAGAATTTCTACAGATGACACACTTTGGAAAAGAACCGTGTGGATTTTTGTAAGAAGCCTGGTTTATGCGAAACATTTTTCCAATGTCGGAACCAGTTGGGTGACATCTTTTCTACTCAGATCTTTCACCAGCAATGCTCTAACGGATGTAAATGCTGTTCACATATTCCTGTGGGTGATGGTCAAGTTAACGTCCTTATTTATAGCCATACTTGTCCTTCTGTTTTGTAAGTTGTCAACCATTAACGTGTTCTTGCAATTATTCTGGAGATTCTTGGGAGAAATTGTAAAGTGTGTGAGGAAATCAAACGATGAGGACAAGCGAAGCGACATGGAAGACCTCGTTCTGGAAAAATCTAAAAATACTTGTGAGAAAAGTGTCAGAGGTTTTCTTAATCTTCCTCCAATCGAGGTTGGAGAAATAGACATAGAAGGCGTAACTTTCCCTCGATCTCCTTGTGCACGCTTTTGGTGGTGTTTCATTTGCTTTGGTTGGTTAGCATTCCTAATTTGTGCGATTCCAATCTTCATAGACATAACGTTTATCGTTGTTGACATTTTGTTCCTAATCATAATATGCCTTGTAGCAAATATACGTCACTTAGCACAGTATTATTTAATTGTACTTTTTACATACCTTTATGCATGCATGTTTCTGAAACGTGTGGAACGAACGTTTCAGCATTTTAACAACAAAGTTCAGAACTTTCTTTTGGAGAGACATACTCGAACACTGATCAATAAAAACTTCAACGATGACACGATTCCAGACACAAACCGTTGTTACCAAGTAATACCTGGCAGAGGCTGTGGGAGATGTGCTGCCTGTCATGTTTTTACCACTAGAAACGGTGTACCAAAATGGAAAGCCCGCCACTTAGTGCAGTTTGTGGATGACAAAGGTGAACCTTGCATCCCCAAAAATTTCTTTTTTCAGACATGCTACATGAAGCACTTTTCATGCCCTGGATCTCTTTCAAACCATTACTATGACGCCATGATCAAATCATTCCTTTTAACAGTTTATATTGTAGCTGTAATTCTTTTGGTTAAAATAGTATATCCTCGTCTACCATGGTGGGGTCATCTGTTAGTTTACATTTTATTTGGCCTTCTACCACTACTCATCTTGAAAATCTTTTGTGACGGTCCAAATCTGAACGGATATGACACAGCAGACGACATATTCAAACAGAAGTTAGAACACGTCATTCGGGAATACAAACAGGAGTGGTCCATTATTGACTTGGAAGTTTCACGTCGTGCAAAGTTGGATGACTCCATTACGTCACTTTTGGAAGGAAATGATGACGAAAGCACCGATACCAAGTGCTGGTTCCGAGCGCAAAACAAATCCTGTGTTTGCTTACACATCCCTAATAGAAAGCCAATCAACGGTATATCAATAAATTGTTCATTCCTCACAATTTGAGCATTGCTTTTTATGTTTCCTATGTAAATTTTTCGAATCAGTGTGAAAATGGTTTTATTTTAATTCAAAATAGTTGATGATACTATACAGACAGAATCTGTTCCACCGACACCAACAAGACGACCGCCATCAAGAAATGGTATTAAATCTCCAACATGTCCAAGACCTTGAAATTCTTTTGTTTTTGCATAGAGCAAGTTCCTAATGCCTCAGTGTCTTTTAGGTTTCAATGGATCCAGGATAATACGAAATCAATGGAATGCAACCACCGGCAACTCTCCCAGACAAAGCTCCAAATCTCTTCAGACTTCTCCGCAGTCGGTAAACAGACATCCATTACTGAAATCACTGAGTTCTTTCTCCGGAACTCACAATGAATCATGGGATACAATTGATGGCAGACCACCCACCAGGTCATCCTCTGGAAAGCAGAAGAATTCTAGAGGTGAGATGAGGTCTAAAACGTAAAAAACAATATCCCCGCCCTTATAACTCACATTTGATGAAAAAATCATGTTTTACGAGATATTCTTCTTGGAATTTATGAAAGATTTTCTTTTATGAAAATTTTTCTTGGGTAAATGTGAGTAGTACGAGCCTTCTTCAAATATTGAATTTCAAAAGACTTTCAAAATTCCTTTGAGGAAATTTTTTAGCGTTATCATCTGTGACCTCTAGGCCTCGTGTTTTTCTAATATTGCTACAGCTACACGAACTCTGTTTTTAATTTCAGTACCATCAGATGAAATAACCCACGAAGGTTCAGAAATGATTAATTTCCTTCCTAAGTCATACCCCGGAGCCTGCTGTGTCAGCACGAAAGGTAACTAGTCGAAAAGTCTAATTTTCTCGAATTCACATTAGATTTGTTTTCACTCCTAATTATTTCTTCGTTTTCAGATGATACAATAAGTATTGCAAGTACATTATCTAATCATTCGCATGATCAGCATCACCAAGAAACGATCTCTACTATATTAAAGAATATGAAGTTTCTCAACAGCGACAAGAGAGCCACTCAAACACTCGTCGCAGACGTGTAAATGACGTCATCGTGTAGATGCAACATGCAATGTGTTTTGTATTTTGTTTGTCTTGATAAAGTGATTAAAATTAATTGTAAGACATTAAATTTTTTGCTTGCTTTTTTTCGAAGGAGTATGCTTTCCCACACCAGAAGATGGTATTTTGTTGAACATTCTTGGAACTTCTTTAGTTCATTGATTTTTGGAGATAATTGGTTCCGTTCGGTTATCTTTAGTACGTATGTGCAGTAATTATTGCCTTTCTATAAATCTTCTGAATCAAGGGAAAAATATAAAGCTAACGACCCTCTTGAACTACGTATACATGCAATTGTTTACCGATGTATCGAAGTACAAATGTACTTGTGTATCATTACGTACCAAGACACATCTCTTTCACTAGATCTTGACATAATCTGTAATTAACTATTTTCTTCGGAGATTCTGATGGATGAAGGTCTGTGTTACTGACATTGGTTTGACAGTCTTCACTAGGATAATTTGGGGTTAAGCGGAAATTGCGCGTTATTCGAAATCAATTAATAACAGTAAAATGGTCAGGAATGCTGACGAAAATCCAAATATATGCGACTCTCACAGTATATGTTCTTAAAAAATCCTCATTATCAGATGTTTTAACATGTTCATTAAAAAGGAGTAGTAATTCCAGATTAACGTACAGCGCTTCAAAAATTCAACATCTTTTAATCAAATATTGCCGAAGTTTCATGCTGACAATTGATATTTGCATGATTTACACATTTTTACATATATTTGATAACTGTAAGTGGATGACGTCGATTTTTCAGTTGAAACATCAAATTAAGATACCTAAATGTCTACAAACAGCTATATGGAAAAAAACTGAGCGACAGAAAGCAAACTATCAAATTCTAAAACTCACCCGAACTGTTGATCCTTTATTTAATTATAAAAATTTTACACAAATTGAGAACATAATTCTATTTTAATAAAAAGTTAAGCCTATGCATGTGTTTGGCTAATACGACGCTATGAGAGTTCTGTCGTCTGCGTTGCATGGCCAAGCACGTGCTTCATCTGGCAGACGTTAGTAATTTTCTACGATCGTTTGTTATCTCCGACAAATTTACAACACCAGCAGCAGTGAGCGAAACATTCGAGAGCTCGGAATACAAGAAGGGGATTTCAATGAAGTATGCCTAAACTTGCACGATTTTACATTAATTTTGGGAATCCAGTTGCCATTTATTACGCAGGACAAAATGTCCAAGGATACCTTAACGTTGAAGTTGACAAACCGTTAAATCTGCAATGTAAGTAGACTCAGATTAATTATTATAGTTTTCATGACAAAGACACAGAGCTAATGTTAAAAGAAATGGGCGGAACCTAGCTGGGTTTCCAGTTTAGAGTGCATGGGGGGATGTCATGAAAACAAATTTCTAATAGTAAAGTTTTTGGGGTCTCTTTCGGCAGTTTGTTTACAATGCATTTTTTTTTACATCATTATAACCAGTGTACTTAAATTTTTCTCTCTTTCCTGTATGTAAAGAATTTGGGGTTCAACTTTTACCTTTTTTTTTTATTCAACTGTTATGAAAATTGCTCTCTTCTTCTAGCTTTTGAAATGAAATTTATGTTTTTTAGATAGCATGGTTAATTAAAAAAAATTGGTGAATTTAAAAGCTTTACCGGTAATTCTCTCTAACACAGAACCTAGCTTTGTTTACAATGATTAATATTTTATTAATTTTGGTTTAATTTAATTTAATCAATATTTTGTTAGATTACATAATTGGATTGGACATCAGGTATGGCTTATATAAGTCCTCTCCCAATTTTGGTTTGCATTGACGAATGTATAACTTGTTGCAACAGCTTAAATTTTCATTTGGCTCAATGAATCATTAAACGATAAATTAATCCGCATGCGTTCGGATAAAATGAATCATGATGCTAATCGCAGAATTTTTCGTACTTGTAGCATTCATTCATCTGAGATAGACACCGATAGAGCCATCAGCTTACTCTGTTTTACTCATTACATTGAATCTGTTTTCTCATCCTAATGATATCCGAACTTTTCAAAAATATGTTTTCTCACTTTTTTGTTAAGCTGATATCGTCTGTAATGACTTCTAACTGCTACATAATGGTGTAAGTCATTTGTAAGCTGTTTTCTCTTAATGGGTTTCACTGAGAGCTCCTGTTGGATAATTTACTGCAAATTTTATAAATCTCTGAGGACCTCTGAGGAAATATTTCTTGTAGGAAATCACACAAATTTTGATCCCCTCGGGAGATTTTGAGTAATTTCCTGGCATTTCATGCCATAAACTTCCGTCTGTCTGAAAGTCTCGACAACAACAAGAAAAACGGTCAACATATAGATTGAATTATCCATGAGAAATATATAAATAAACTCATCTAAATTGTAAAATAATTTGATCATCCAAATCAGTCCTGATGTCCATTTATATGCTGGAATCTCAAATGAAGCAACACGATATTCGTGCTTTTGATAACTTCCCAAATGGATTTTGATACGATGTGTATCCTTTACTTGTAAGAGTTCACGAAGCTCTACCGGCGAAGTTCTCATTTACAATCAATGAAAAAAATATTATTCAAGAAAATTAAATAAGCATTAATTTAAAGGTAGAGCTAAGCAATGGAATCAGACACATATGATATGATTCCAATTATCAGCAAAGACATACCAGAGGGTAGGATAATGTTAAGAAACATTGTTAATTAAATATTGAAATTATGACAATATTATCTCTCAATTGAAATATAATGAGATAACAAATAGTTTTAAAGCACAAAATTCCATTCAAACAATACAAAACACGGACCCCTTAAACTTCAGAGATGGGATCAGGTGCTATAGTTGAGTAAACGTCCCCTGCTGATCGGTACGTCCGTCGTGTGCTCCTTGTTATGTTCGGGAAAAACCGTCAAAAATTCAGTGTGTAAATAATGGCCTAACAAGTCAGTTGAGCATTTGACTTTTAATGATAAATTGTATTTGCTGACAAGATCAGTGTAACTTACGCAATACGTATTTGCCGAAAATATAAATCATTCTTACTTACGAAATGATAACTTTAAACGAGACAGTCGATATCCTTGCTTCCTCAATTTGTTTGTCAACAACTTAACTCGTTTTAGAAATTGCTTATAGGTAGAGGATGCTCTTGCGTTTCAGGTAAAAACAAAGAACACTGTTTTCAAAGTTGAAAAACCGAAGTTTTGGCGCATGCATATATACCCTTGTAATATAATCTATATGTTTATAGACTATTGCTGATAAAAAAAAATCTTTTCATTTGAGGATATATAAAACCTAGTCGATGCTTATTTTGAAGATTTATCATGTTTATTGTAACTGAACATTGAACAAAACGTTTTATAAAAACTATGAAAAATTCTTAAGGTATCCGGGTGTACGTGAAAGGTGAAGCATTTGTCCACTGGACTGATCAGCGCATGCGTGGACCAGCTCCTTTGCGAACCCCTGGAACACGTCATCACTCGGCTCACGAAGAATACTTTGACTTCACAACGACAGTTCTTGGGAGCAATGGTATTAGACGAAATCTTACATACTTCACAAAATTGCTCTTACAGTTAAAAATGAAAAGACATAAATGTATTTCTACGCGTTGTTTGATGTTTTTTCTTTTATGTTTTTTTTCTTATAGAAAACGATGCACCAAAATTAACATTACTACGAGGGAACTATTGTTACCCATTTCAGTTCCAGCTCCCTCAAAACCTCCCATCTTCATTTGAAGGGGAATATGGCCACGTGAGGTACACAATTAAAGGGACCATAGAAAAACCAAAGAGGTTTACCCATGTGACTAAAACCGCCTTTTCTGTGATTGGTCCTCTGGACTTGAACACTTTTCCACAAATAGAAGTGAGTTCTACTGGTTGGTTATAAATGAGAGATATTTTAAAATTTTAACAGTTTTATTTTTAATTAGAATAGGGATTTTTTTATTTCAGTCTCATACTGGCATGACGCTTACGAAGAATTTGTGTTGTTTATGTTGTGCTTCTGGCCCAATAAGCGCTTTTCTATCGCTTCCAAGAAGGGGCTATGTTCCAGGAGACATAATTCCCGTCACAGTCGAAATCGAAAATCTGTCAAAGCGGAAAATAGCAAGTTCGTCCATAACACTCACAATGGTACACGTAATGTATAATAAATTGTATTTTGACTATCTTCAAGCTCTTTCTAGAATCTTATTCTTAAATGACTCAAAATGGTATATAAATTCTAATTTTCATTCTCATTTTTTTTTTCAGACAACGAATTTTCACAGCTCTGACGAGTCTCGAACTGTAAGCACACAGATCGACAAAATCATCCATGGTGCAGTACCCCGGGGCACAACAAGCACGTGGGCAGACCAGGGGATTCCCCTTCCTGCACTTCCTCCCAGTTTTCTATTTGGGTGTAACATTATAGATATACAATACAAATTAGAGGTACATAAAAGGGTTGCATATATACATGTAACTAGAGAATATGATATATTTAATTATTAAGATGTTTGTGTCTCTAGGCAAGCCTTTCAGATTAAATATAAGCGTCCAGATAATATATAATTTATTAGATAAAATTTCTATTCCTCGTAAACTTTATCCGGAATTAAAGGTGTTTGCCCTCCAAAATATCAAGATTTGACTGTTCGGATAAATACGAACAGCTTCTCCGTGTGATTCTTGGTATCCTAGCGTAACCGTTATACAACAGGGGATACTTACTCCTCCAGGTACCTGATCCCACCCCAAGGATTTCCTGGGGCCCTTCTTTATGCCCTGATCACAATGCTTATGTAGCTTTTATGAGGTCGACCATTGTTTATTATCTTCTCCGTTTTTATCAGACCTGCCTTGACTCAAAACCAAAGCTGATTTGGACAGTATTCTTGACAATTTTACTGTTTCTGATCTATTTAGATACCAAAAACCTTCCGTTATTAAAAATGAAATATTTTAGGAATTTATATTTGTGTGATTGTGACCGTGTAAATATATATCAGAAAATCTGTAACAGATGTTCTGAAAATTTAAGATAAAATTCTTTGTGAAAAATCGGCCATCGGGGTTCTAGAGAGAGCTGATCGATATGATACTTAAAGTACATCACTGAAAGTGAATTCAGTGTATTTACATAATTATACTTCATCGATATACAGTAAAACTCGGCTATAACGAAGTTACGGAACATAATTTATTTAAATAACCAAGGTTCTGAATCTCTATATAAACGAAGTATTGAGCGAGTATTACCAAGTTCTGCTGTATATCTGAAGATCTCTGAGTCTTAATTTTTATTATTAAAGGAAAGAAAATAAATTGCAGTGGATTATAAATTTGAAAAGTGCGCTCATTATACATTAAACAAACTTTTCTCCTTGTACTTTAAAGTATAAATGTATTCTTGTTTAAAGTTACGAGTGAATGCTGTTGGACCGTCTTTTGAGATGTATGTACCACTAGAAATTATTGTTGGAACCGTGCCATTACGCTCTACCATGAGACCAATCCCACTATCTCCACGACATGATTCAAGGTCACGGGGTCAACGATCCACGTCATCGCATGCTTCTTCGGATCAGTATGCTGGTGAGCTGATTTCAAAAAATCTGTATACTTGTGTTTCTCCATTTTCTTTGGATTCAGTCATTTATAATACCAATGTCAACAATGAGATAAACATTAAATTAGAAAAACATGAATGGTATATTTTCTAAATTGTTGAGCAGATGATCTCGCATAATAACATGTACTAAAAAATAAAGTTATATTGAATTAAAAGGGAATTACATTAAATACAAAAAAAAATCAATCCCTGTAAAACCTCTCTTCTTATAAAACTTTAAAGTGAGAAAGCACACAAGGTCTATGACTTGTGTATGACTTAATCAAATTCGATTCCAAAATCTTCTTTATTAAAAAGGGATTACTTACCAATTATTAATTCTATTTATAGTATCATTGACCTATATGGAGTCCCGACTGGGAGGGGTTTGTATAAAGGATGAAGACGACCCTGAGGACATGAAGGGGGATCACCACTTCTCTCCTGTCTATCCGTACTACATTTGGACTGACTGAACCATTGTACTTGTATAAAGAACCACGACCCCCCTCATTCATTTGATTTCTTCATTGTCATAGTGCTACACTGTGTTGTGTGATGGAAGACATTAGTGCTACAACTTTTTGCCCAAACTTGTGACAAGGAAAATTAAAATCAAAACCAGGACTTGTAATAATTCGGCTCCATTCCTCTCTTTTTTGAGAGAAGAGCAGGCTATATGCTAATACTTCATAATTAGAAATATCCAATGGACCTTTCACTACACTCAACCCTCTGCAAAAAAGAATATATTTTTTCAGTTACTCACTGTAAGAGAATAAATGTTTACACATATGATGACATAAAATGTTGTTTTGAGCCATTTGGTAGTTAACAGTAAATACAACAGAGACCTGTTATTATTGAGCAAATCATCCAGATATAAGTGTCCAAATAACTGAGCTGTTGCTAGTTAAATACATTTATATATATAAATATTTATTCCAATGCCCATTAATTTCGCCAAGAAGGTGTAGATGAAGCATCCAAATCAATCATGCCCAGTGGAGGTCAAATTCACATGGTTATTAACCCTGGTTCTTTTTAAAAGAACCTGTGGTGAGCATACCAATAGCAAAATATCAAGTCCCTATCTCATGCAGTTCAAAAGACATTGTTACAGATTTTAACAGTCATACAGACTCCCTTTAGTACACTTCGCTTTATATAGAATTGAGTCATATGAAAAAATTTTCTTCTCAAAAATCAAAGAGGATTTAAATGAAAATGATTTGAATTTATTGTATTTGCTTACTAGTATTTGCAATTCATGGCTTCAATGCATGAGTCGAAAAGAAAACAATATAAAATACTGTTTACGTAACAGGCCTTAAAAATCAAATTTATACTGGTGTAACTCATGCAGGTTCGATAGCTTGTGGCCATATAGCTAACTGGTGAAGCGCTGGCGATCTGGGGTTTGAATCCGAGTTGGGTTCATCCCATTTTACTTTTTTTTTAAATTTGGTCCCATTACCAGGATCCAGAAGTAACGAAGAAAGAGTCTGGGTTTGTATCTTACAGGGCAAAGACACCTAAGTGTTGATCATGCGGCTATGATCGCGGTATGGCTTAAAATGGCTTGAAAATGGCTCATTTGACAGAGCACTGGAATAAAGGTCATAGGGACTAAGGTTTAAATCTTGGTCATCAAATGGTTCATCCTTCCTTAATGTTTACTGTGAAATCACTAATTTTCATGGGGGTTTAATTTTCGTTTCTGAGGTATGGAGAGACCCATGAATTTATGACAACCATGAAATGTAAAATTTGATATGTATTACTTCTACACATTTTTCCAACCACAAAATTAAATCCCTACAAACCAATATTTTTTCCTCAAACTTGAAAATTTGACCCCTTGAAAATAAGTGATTTTACAGCATACAGACCAGTGAGACTGAATGTTTATCTAAATTCCTTTCAAGATAATCAGGTAAATACACCGAGGTTTTAAAAAAATGTATTCTCACATTTTTTATACAATATACAAAGAAAATGAAGTAAAATTCATGATTTCTTTAAATCCCTTGATATCTGAGAAGCATGGCTAATGTAAATGATAATTGTTAATATCCTTGAAATTGATGTCAGACAATGAAAGTGATCACAAGACAACAGTGAATGGTCAATATAAAGCACACAAGTCCTTTAGAACTTGAATTCCTTATATTTCTTGGCTGCTTTTCCACCATCCTGTTGTTGTTTCTTTCTTTTCTGAAAATACAGAACATAAACATGATTTAAAATATATAAAGAAATAACTGAAATAATTTTATGCTTATATGCTTTCTTCAATATACAGAAAGTGTATGACTACCAAAACTGGTGTAAAAGTCCATTCAGATATGATTTTTCTTAGGTTTTAACAAAAAAATTATTTTCGATATGAGCTGGATTTATTATGACATGCATAGATATGTTACTTCTTTTTACTTTAGTTAAAACAGGATTTCAGTATGATTTTTCTCTGAATCAGTCAAAATCATGTCTGCTGTTTACAAGTAAATGTATTTATGCAAAAATAAAGCTCTACCTGACTGGTGATAAAAAAAAAATGGGGCCCAAGGGCCTTAAAGGTCACCTAAGGATCATGTAACAACTTTTGACAATTGAATTTATTTCTTGTTTTAAACCAGAGGCCATGAAATTTATAATTTTGAAAGAGGCACTATTGCTTATCATAATTATACACTTAGCATGCTTACTCTAGTTACTTAATACCCAGACTTAGTTCAGAGTAACAAAGAGAAAATGCACTTCCACTTTATAACCAGTTATGCACCTCAACCCAAAGGAACCACTAACCCTGGGGCCATATTTATTTCAAAATTTTGGAAATTTTATCATAAATTTGATTTCATCATAAATGGTAAAAAGCAGATTTCAAAGCATTAATTTATTTT
>PRKT01000033.1:905599-940878 GCA_003671525.1 Saccostrea glomerata
AAAACCCCCCCCCCCAAAGCAATTGGCAAAACCCCTGACACAGGGGACATAAAAATTCACAAATTTGGTTGAGGCGCCATTCTTTCTCATCATAACTATGTACAAGGGTTGATCAAAAAGTTCGCAAACTAATTGAATAACTTCCATGAAAGAAACAATATTTGGTTTCAATGTTGATTATATTTTGAATTAATCCTCTCCGATTTTAATGCACAGCAACCACCGTTTTGCGCATGCGCGAACCACGTGATATTGGTGGTCACCCCCTCCGTAGCGTTCTGTCACAAAAGTTGAAAGATTTAACTGAGTCTTATATTTCTTTCCATGTGAGTTAATTTTTATGACAAGAACAGTTCATTTGTCAGAAATGGTCAAATCTCGGCAACAGAATGGGTGGATAAGAATATCATTTCCAAAAATAAGCATGGCGACCTTTAAAACACAAATCGAGAGATTTTTAATCAAGGTGGATAGAGAACAGTAGCCTTCTTTTTATCATATCTAATATGTTTAAAATCAAAAGTAAACGATATCTTAGGTATTTAATAATTATATTATTGTTCAAATATTCAACTATTTTTCAAAGTGAAAATTGGAGGTCTTTGATAGCAAATTGCTTAATTAAAAACACATATCTTTTCAAAATTGCTTTCATTGGGCAAAATGACAAGTATCATTTTTAACCATCTGCCTTCCTTCACTAAAACGATCAATCCAATCATTAATTGAATTTATAGGAACTCATTTATCCTAGTAAACCGTGTACAAATTATTATATGATACTGCAGAGGGATATCTAAGATATACAATAAATTGTACAGTCGTTTGTAGAACGAGTTCGACTGAGACAACCATTTTTCGTCACAAGTGACCTACATAGTGACGTCATTTTCAAATTGTGACGTCACAAACAAAGAGAAAAAATTTATTCAGCATATGCTATTTATAGACCTTGTGTATGGCTATGTGTGTGCCGAATTTCATTCTAATCTGAATTGTGGTTTTGTAGATATAGAGATAGTTTGCGAACTTTTTGATCACCCCTCGTACTTTATGTTGTTTATTTAATGCCCAGAAGCAGAGAAGAAGATTTTTAAAGGATAAATGCATTTTCACAATATAACCGATAGAGCCCAGCCTTAACACCAGAACCCCTGACCCTGGGGCCATAAAATTCACAAATCTGAAAGAGGCACTCTTGCTCATCATAACTATGTACTTAGTAATAGATTGTTAATTTGATACCCAGGAGCAGAGAAGATTTTCAAAGAATTAATGCATTTTCACTGTATATATAATCAATAGAGCCCTGCCCTAGCACTAGAACCCCTGACCCATGAATTTCACAAATTTTATAGAGGACGCAATGCTGATTACAATCATACCAACAGTTTGACTGCTTGATGTCCAGGAGTAAAGAAGAAGATTTTTAAAGATTGCACTAATTTTAGTGGTTTTGGCCCCACCCCCAAGGCCCCAGGGGGGCAGGGACCATGAAATTCACAATTTTTGTTCCCCTTCACCCATAGATGCTGTATGCCAAAATTGGTTGAAATTGGTTCAGTGGTTTCAGAGAAGAAGCTGAAAATTTTCAAATGTTAACACACGATGCACGACACACAATACACGAAGACGATGACAGACGAAAACAGATAGCAATAGGTCACCTGAGTTTACTCAGGTGATCTTAAAATAGGGACAAATGTAATGACATGACAGCTTTAAGAAGTACAGAGTAAGATACAAATGTACCTTTTGTTTTGCTGCGTGTTCGGCCACCATATCACTGAGATCCTCCTTCTCCAGTTGTGACTGCTGCTCCCTCATCGTCTGGTCATACTTAGCCTGCATGGCTGCCGAGTCCAGATCTAACTCCTCGGGATTCAGCGCCACCTCTATACCCTCTGTACCGGGCTTGTCTTTCTTACTAGCTGTTACCTATAAAGACCAAATAATAGTGTTGAAATTGAGACTATCTATTTTTCCATCCCATTGTTTGTGGAGGTGCAATGTTCATATCGTCATTTAAATCATGGACCCTACAATGGAATAATTATTGCTTGTTCATAGATTTTATGGTCCAAAATATCCACAGAATGATAATTTTGACAATATATCAGTTCAGCGAATTTTGAATTTGTTGGTAGCAACTCATTAATATTACTTCCCAAAAATCTCTAAAATTTTGTTTACCCATTAACACTGCTGATCACAATGTGCAGTAAATACTGGTACTTACAGCAGTTGTGTCATATACGTGGGCGGATCCCATCATAGCTCCCCCCACTGCTGCTTTTTTCTCAGGTAAGATGGTGTAGAGAGCTGGCGTTTCTCCTCCCTGATCCATGGCATCCTCTATCCTCTTCTTCCTCAGTTCTATCATGTCGGGGGTCTCCATTCCCATCGGTACAGAGGTTATTCCACTGGGAGTCACCAGACTGAAAATAGAATTTACTCCCTTACAAAAAATTTGCTTTACATACATGTAATTATTTTTTTAAATTCAATCTTATTTTTAAATCAAAAACTCATAATTCCTTCATATCTGCAAGATATACTAATTTGCTTAATTTATTTCAATCTCCATCTGTTCAGAAACTTACAAAAATCTAGGAAAAAGTTCATTGAAGAGAGGCTCTTAAAATATCGTTTCCTTGAAACCAATGGTTTAGCTAACCTTATTAAAGCAGAAAGAGGATTAGATAAGTTTTTAAGGTAGCTTACCCCTCTGGTCCAGGAGTGACCAGTCCTGATGCATCCTCCTCCTCCTCCTCTTCTTCCTCTGACTCCTCTTCTGAGGAAGACTCCTCCTCCATTTCTCCCCACAGAGATTTGTCTATTTCCTCCTCTTGTATTGGAGTCTGTAAAGAATGCAGGTATTTGAAAATACAAACAAACAAAATTCTGCATAAACTATTAAGCATCAAAATCAAGAAATCAAACATTTTTTAATTCATTAAAAACACCTTATTTTACGGCTGCATAATTAAAAACTGACCTGGAATTCTGAACTTTGTGTTCCAAACACATCACCATACAGTGGTTTACCATTTTCATCAACCGGTGGTTTACCCCAACCACCTGCATGGTATCCAAATGAACAACCCTAAAAAAAGAATTCAAAGATTAAGATTAAAAAAAGTACTAACAAGATTCAAACCAAGTGTAAAATTGTGGCACAGCTGTAATGTTCACTCTGGAGGTTTCGATTATGCGTACCTCAGGTATAGGTGCACTCAGTCCGGGTATCTTCAGGTTGGGATATGAGGGGGGAGGTCCGTATCGCTGCATGGCAATCAACCAGGGAGGAGGAAACTTCTCAGAATTCTGTTACAAAAAACATGAAAATCTTATTGAACAATCACAGTATATGTACATGTACATTAGAAGAAACATTATTATTCTTCAACAAAACTTGCATGTTCAAGTACTGAAATTTTCAACTGAAGTCCGATCACAGTACAACTCGTGTAAATACAAGTATTAAAGGTTTGATTTCTTTATACATTGTATTTTCTTTTTTTTCTTGTTGAATAAAACAGTGTGCTTACATGTCCCAGTGGCATTCCTAAAGCAGTTTTCAACTCATCTGAGAGATTTCCTGGCTTTTTCTCTTTCAGTCTGGTTTCAAATTCTTTTCCCTATTTGATATCACAAAAAAATATATATTTTAACTAAACTTGCTAGTTTACATATAAAATTTGATCCATATCAGAAAGTTGTGGGAATGGAATATACGTGCACATAATCTTTGAATTATGTTCCAACAGACTTCAACTTAATTAAAATTTCCAAAATGAAAAAAAGATTCATAAAATTGTGTTTTCAATATCAAGCTTTGTAATGAATTCATTTACTGCATACTCGAATACAGTAAAATCCTTATTAACCGCCCTGGGCACTTAGAATATTGCAAAAACAGGGAGGTTATTTTGATATTCTCTTTATAATATTTAATAAAATATTTTAACTTAAAAAAATCTTTTGAAAAAAAAAAAAAAAAATTCAAAGAACCACTAAAATAATGTCTAACTTTATAATAAGTGAAGATAATTCACCTAAATTATGCTAAATGATTCATTTCCACCGAGAAATTGGATAATAGACAAGTTTCATTTTCACTTTCTTAATATTTTGGCAGACTTTTGATACGATTCTAGATGATTTTAATCACTGTACAGGGGGCCCTTACCTCCTGACAATTGAAAAAGACCAAGGGGGGCGCTTATAGGGGCAGAGGCGGTTAATAGGGGTTATACCGTAGCAAGTTTTTTTTCAATAGGACTGTAATCTGCAGCCGTATCAAACGAAGTAAATCCCGACAATATCACTTGACAGCCTACCTCATAATACAGATCTCCATGAATGGTCATCTTGGGTTTGGTCTGCCAGCGGAAGAAAGCGTCGTGAAGTTTCTGGTAATCGATGTCAATCTTTCCCATCTTTGGTCGCACCTTCTCCCTCATCTTGGCCTTCAAATTCTTCTGATCCTCCTGTATATAGCAAAATAAATATGCATTTTTAAATTTACATTACATTATTGAGTATGTATATATATGATGTAAAAAAGAAAATCATCCTAGTTACTAAGGATTAAAACAGGATGTTGGATAAACAAGCATCATTTTCCTCTTCAAGAAAGAAATCACTAGGATACTCTGTGGAAGGTACTTGTGTTAAAAAAGACCCAAATGTGTTCCCTTCTCAATATCTTATATTGAATGGAGAATATTAGGTACTTTTTGACTAACAAATGTAAATAAAAATGAAATCCTAATTAACCTTTTCAGCAAGAGCCTCTCTCATCTCCATAATGCCAGTTGCCTTGATGTAATCAGGTAATTCAAAGGGAGGTTTCTCGATACCCCTTTTGCCCTGAAGGTACTTCCTTTTGAAGCACCAGTGGCGGGGGACAGGGACAGTGTTCCTTGTGGCCTTCAGGTGGACTAGGAGGCGGGGGTCCTGGGCAGTGACGTCGTGCATCTCCACCACGTCAGGCCGACTGACCAGCTGTTTCAGCTGAGCCACACTGAGTCGAGTCATCTTCTTCAATTTCTTTTTGGACATCTTCTGAGGTTCGTCCTCCTCTTTTTTGACCTAGTTTATTAAAACAAAAAATATTGTCATCTGCCTTTACATAAATTATATTCTCCTATTCTAATGAATACTGTGAAATCATTATGTCTTGTGTAGGAATTTAATCTTTTTTCCATAAAATGTTAAAATTTCATACATACATGTATTTGTACATCTATATCAACTGAACACTTTCATCAACAAATCAAATCCCTAAGAAACAATATTTTCCCCTCAAACCACAAAAATCTACTGATTTATAGTATGGCCAAAACCTCTCTCTGAGTACTTCATATCAAAGAACCTTACATCTTCCCAATTTAAAAAACACTTGGAATCGATGATTTTAAAGACTTACTGGGGCTTCGTCATCGCTATCCTCATCCTTATCTTCTTCTTCCATCTTCTTTGGAGCATTATCCTTCTTCAATTCATCTTTTTTGTCCAATTTTTCATCCTTCTTTTCCTCCGAGATCTATCATTAGAATAAAGATGTGAATTAAATGGAGTTATTTCTTATGATCATTCTTAACTTATGGTGTTACATGTTTCATAATTTTAACATGATTCATTACACAACTCACCTTGAAGGCTTCAAAGATTTTTGAAAAAGTGAAATAATTTGGATCAGTTGGATCAAGCTCAAGCTGTTCTGGGACGTATCTGTTAAAAAAAAGACAATGAATGAAAGCTGTAAAAGGTACAGTATTCTACCATTTAAGGATACATACCACCAACAAATTTTCTTATCTTCCGAGTAAAAAAGTTACACTACATGCCACTGATATTCAGAAAGTAAAAGATCAAGCATACTAACTCCACATGTACATCCTCGTCTGGCCTCTCCACTTGTTCTTGTTGTTGCTGCTGCTGCTGCATTAGACGGTTCTTCTTAGCTTTCTTTTTCTTCTTCTTCTTTTTCTTGTTCTTGGACTGTAAAATATTGGGAAATGTTTTAGATTATTTCTCACCCAGTGAGAGAAATACATTTTATCTTTATAGCTATGTGAAGCCCTATAGTATACTGTACATTACTAAAAATTTTTAAAATTTAATTTTCTTAGGATAGTCATTGACTCTTAATATTAAAGCGAGACAGAATATTCATGTTTGACATACATGTATGTGAATACTACTATTGTGAGAATGGAATTTTTGCATGCACACTGTCTCACATAAATACATAAAAATAAAATTATTGTAAATAAAAAGTAATTTACAGTAATCAGTATTGTTATGTCATAATCATTAGGTGGTACCTCTTTAGCACCACCCGTTTTGGTGGCTTCTTCATCCTCTTCATCCATGTCATATGTTCCATACCCGACATCCTCACTAGCATCTTCATCATCAGCATCACGTTCTGTATTAGCAAAGAAGACATTTAATTGTGTATTTATGGCTCTCTAACTCCATCATTAACAAATTTCTGAATACTAACATGCACTTGTTCACATATGCTCACATGTAGCATCATATTGCATTTCTGAACACTGAAGATTAGAGTATACAATTTCTGTGGCTTTTTTCTTTTTAAAGAAAGTGGCTTTTGTAAGAAATTCTGAATAAATGAGAAACAAAATAATATTTTTGCATACCCATGGGTGTGTTCATCTGTTCTATTTCCTCATGGGTAACACCCACTTCCTGTGCCCTGACATCTTTAAAAGCTAACACCTTCTCCAAGGCTTGTGGCAATTTGATTTCTTTGGAGGATCCAGATTCCAGCTTAAAAGAACAGAGATCTCTCATCAAGGTACATGTATTTATTTGTAGAGGAATTGAAACATTATCTACATGCATCAAAGACTATTTTAACTGGTAATTCCTAAAAACTTTATTAATTTTAAATACTTTTCAAGTTTACCTGAGGAGGTGGTAGTTTCTCCTCTGAAGGGGCAGAAGTTGGGGGTCGCTCTGGGGGTTTTGGTTGAGAGGACACAGGCTGGGTGCCAGGTGGAGGGGGCCCTTGGTGCATGGGAGGGTGAGAGACAGGAATTTGTGTCCCTGGGGGCATTGTCTGGGTACCAGGAGGAAGAATGCCTAAAATAAGTGTTTAGAATACAGTAATCTACGACCTATCTAGTAATGTTTTTCTTCCTATCTAGTAAAAATTTCCTATCTAGTAAAAATTTCAGCAATTTGTCAACATACATATAGCTTAACATCATATTGTGAACATTGTTCATAATGATTATCATTTTTTTAAAAACAAAGTTCAATTTGAATGAATTAAAAATTCCACCTTGCTGAGGCCCAGCTGGCATCATTGGCATTGGAGCGACAGGAGGCCTCTGTGGTGGTGCTATGGTACCAGGTGGTACCATTGGAGCTGTCATGGGGACCTGTGGAGGCATTCCACTCTGTGGGGGCATTCCACTTTGTGGTGGCATACCACTTTGTGGTGGCATTCCACCTTGTGGAGGCATTCCACCTTGCGGGGGCATTCCTGGTGCTGGCTGCATGGGAACTTGTGGTGGCATGCTGGCTGGGGGCTGGGGCATACCACCCTGTCCCTGGATGTTCATAGGAACAGCTCCCTGCTGAGGGGGCACTGGCTGTGCAGGTGCCATCATTCCTGGGGGAGGGGGAACCACTGCTGGCTGCATGGGTGGCTGTGGGGGAGCAACATGCATAGGAGGAACTGAAATGATAATTAAATATACATGTACTTTCATGTTAATACATCTAATTGTTTGAAAAAATCAAGCAAGTTTTAAATTTATTCTTGCTATAAAGATTGGAATTGTGATTTCATTTCTTTTCCCCTGTTCATCCAAATTGTGGTAGCAAAAAATAGAAGTTCAATACAATTAAGTGTGATTTTTTTTCTATCTCACCTGGTGGTGGCTGCTGTTGCTGTTGCTCCTGGATGCGTTTTTCCTGAGCCTCTCTCTGGGCTTCCATCAGGGCAATCTGTTGCTGACGCAGAAGTTCTGCCTCCTTCATACGACGATCTTGTTCTGCTTGATTTATCGCCTGTTCTTGCATCTGTCTCATCTACACAACAGATAAACATCATATCACATTATTAATGCACAAGAATATTAATACAATATGTCTTGCATTTAAGAAATGGAGTTAGATAACTGTATGCAAGGAAATTTTTTCCTCCTTTTACTTACTTTGCAAGTGGGCAAATTTAAAATTGGATAATTCACTTGAAATTTCCCAGAAATGAAGTTTTCTCTTCAACACAACTGTGTTTGGGCAAATATAAATCATGGATAATTTTTTGCATGTCTGGTTGGTTGAAAAAAAGCAATGGGAGATAATAAACCTGAATACAGTAATAACTTTTTGCAAAGCTGACAAATCAGGGGGACTTACAGTCTGTTGTTTCTCTATCTCGATCATGACCTGCTGTTGTCTGACCTTCTCCATCAGGTCACCACTGGGAGGGGCAGGGCCAGAAGAAGGGCCCCCTCGCTGACTCATCAGGATGGCCTGCTGGGCCAGGGCTGCTGCCTCCTTTTGTTTCTGCTCCTCTTCGTTAATTAGTTGTGTCTGTATGGCTACCTTCCTCTGGAACTCCGAGTCTGAATCCAGATTCTACAACCAAGGAAGTGGGTTATACTGTTTGTAGTAATTTTTTGTCAGTGCAGTACAGTGTATTGATGTATCAAAACTGGGATAAATTTATGCCATTTGATATAAATGACTTCCAGGATAAAATGAATTTAAATTTCATTGACCCTCTAATAAGAGAAATAACTCTTCTTGATAATAATGGCTCATATCAGGTTAAATATCATTATTGTCAAATTTTTTCACAGCAAGATGTGCTGAAATATGCTGAAGTTGTTTGCATTTCAACTGTTATTTATATTAATTTTGTAAATCATTTTCAGAGAATCAAAGAGTAAGGGAAGTAACCTTCAAGGAGACAAAAAGACTCACATCTGCAGGCTTTGGAGGACCTGGAGGGGGTGCTCCTTGGAATGGCTGTCGAGGGGGAGGCCCTCCCATAGGGGGTCCTGGTATCATCGGGGGTGGACCTGCTGGTGGAGGAGGGCCAGGTTGACCAGCTGGCTGGGGAGGGGTGGGCTGCCCTGGAGGTGGCTCTTCAACTTCCTGCAAAAATTATTGCAGCAATAAACTGTATGTGTACAGAATTTGGCATATTCAAAATTTAGCATTATCACTGGGTATGGAGTTGTTGGCATAACATAAATTAGCGCTACAGCCTACACATGTCTCTTCAGTGTATTGTATATGTAAATGATTTCTTAGCGGTATTCATGAATTAGCGCATGGTTGTTTGTGCCAAAGCCGTTAAAATATGAAGACCACTTTTTAAAGTACGTACACCATACAGTATTTACCAGTAAAAGTACATTAAAATTTAGGAGCATTTTTTCATCTTCAAGGTACTTATTACTTATAGTAAATCTTATTTATATACATGTACGAGTTTCTCTACAGTGCTCTTTATTTTGCAAATATATATACTAAATTGAATTCTAAAATGCAACAAACTTCGAATAAGCAATAAGGAAAAGGTAAAACTTACCTCATAGTTGCCATCTGAAATGCATTAAATACAAATATTACTTACAATGTATTTCATATTAAAAGTACTAGGTAACTCCCTTCAGTTTTAAGCAACCAGCAAATTATTACCGTATAAGTGGAAATTTTAGCAAGACACAAATTTAGCAATTTGTCCTTAAAAGGGGTATTTATTTTTAGCGAGATGTAATTTTAAAAAAGTTATTTTAAGAAGCTATTGCAAATAAAGCACAATTAATCATTAGCCATTTTCACTTTTAGCGATCTTGAAATCCTCGCTAATAATGCCAAAATTAAATCCTTGCTAAAATTTCTGCAGACACGGAAGATAAAATAGAAATGAAACATTGGGGGAGAGGGATTTGACCGCAATGAAAAGAAAAAAAATCCAGATACTATATTACCTTAATATGTTCTGCAAAAGACAAGCCTAGAAAAAACTTCTTATACATGTATTATGTTTGAGTACAACTGTATGCATGCCATGAAAGAGTTGTATCAACAGGATAAATGAAGTGTCTGTCTGTCTGTCTGAAACAAAGACTACCCTGGTATTTATTCTACTCTAGCTTTATCTCTCACCTGTTCTTTCTCCCTCTTTCTTAATATGTTGGGAAGTCTGCAAGATGAGAAAGAAATGTATTTTAAAACCATTTCACATGTGTTTAACAGCTAATATAAACGTTTATGTTTAATAGTTAATATTTCATAAAAATTTAACACAAACATTACCTCAACTTTATAATTGTAAAGTCTTTCAATCAAATCAGCCTTTAATCCTAAAAAAAAAAAGAAAAAAATGTCATGAATCAATTGGAGAATACTTGATAAATCAAAAACAAGTTCAGCATTCTGATAATAACATAATACATAATCCGGTAATGGTCTAAACCTTGACTGATGATTAGACTCAAATACAGAAATGATGGATTTACGTAGAAGACTTGTAATTCACTAATAGCAACAACTTTAACATAATGCATGAATCTTGGAATTAATTTTTTTTTTTTAATTCTGTCTTAGTTAGGTCTGGGACAGAAAATGAGTGGATGACATTATGGCTAAATATTGGTTTTCATCAGACAGATTTATGCATTAATGCTAAAATTGTTGAAGAGGTCTTTTCAATATTATGTTAAATAACCTGTGCAGCAAGTGGCACAAAGCACAACTTAGAGCTCTAATGACAATACCTTAACAAACCGAAATTCACAGGTACTTGGGTCTTGGTTTATAAATATGTCTACCTTTGTCACAGGGTGAATTATAATTAATTAATTAATATTATACATTTATTGCATGATAGTGAGGGAAATATGAAGACTTATTCAGCCAAGAAAAATCATATTCCCCGAGTGCTTTGCCCGAGGGGAATATGATATTTCTTGGCTGAATAAATCTTCATGTTTCCAGAACATTCATGCAATGAATTGTTTATTATACCGAAACAAGCAAAGCCTTTGAAATAAACATAAACTTTCAAATTCGACACCGCTGTCAAATTCACTTTCATTTTTAACATAAGGTTACTAAATCTATTTGGTCAACACATTATCATCAATTTTGTAACGTAAACCAGGCTATGGTGACTTCTACTATACTGGGATTTTTCTTTAAACGCACGATAATTATTGCGGGAAAATGCACTAAGTATCCGAAGAGGTGGACTATGATGAAAAGCATGTTTTATGGCCCGATCATGTGATCACCTAGAACCAATCAGATAACGGCTACGCATATTGTAGAATATCTATTATGAGGTATAATAATACTATTATCATTCATATCATTTTCATATATTATCATAAGGCATCATATTATCATAGTAACTAATAGATTCCGATGTCAGTACGGAATTTACTACGTTCGTTCACTGCCTTATTCATTCATTCATTTATACGGGTGAGTGGTCAGTGAGAGTATCCGAGTGTGTGAGTGGTCAAACTGTTTTTTCTATGTCTCCTGCGCATTCGCGCCAATACTTATTCAGGGCACTCCAACCTTAGACTTCGGAGAGAGAAGACATTCTCTCTCCTCAACACAAATTATCTCAAGATATTGTGGCAAATTGGGTCTATGATAACGGTAAGAAATAATTGTTAAATTATTTCTTAGTATTCAATTTTTATTCAATATCTATTTGATCATTTTATTTAACTGAAGTGAGTTTCTTAATTATTTAAAATCATAAGTTTAACTGATTAGCGTAAAAGTGTGAATGAGGTGAGGAATATAAAATACACGTTATATTATATTTCAGGTCACCCTTTTTCTGTTTACGTTAAATATATAAAAATGTAGAATCGAACCCAGCAGCTGTGTTTGTTTGTTTATTTCTTCACTACAACTACAATACCTAGAATAGGCTGTGACATTGATATAAAAACAAAGTTTTACATACATTGTCGGTCAGTGTGTATACAACATTTATAAACAAAAGACCAAAGTATAAACTGTAGTCAGTCAGATAAAAGTTGATTAATTTAACTTTTATCGTACAGGAAAAAATGTTAATATAGTGAATAATATAAATCAATGGATCAAAAAATATATAAAAAGAAAAAAAATAGGGAGAAATACAACAAAACGTACTTCCAACGATATAACCGGTGTGTGGGGTACCTCCATGCCTCAAATCGTGACGCTTCAAAATTGATTCTTTATTTATCAAAAAATTTATGCAAATAGCAACAAACCGTTAACTGGAAGTCCCACTCCTGATAAAATTTCTTTCAATTCTACAACTTTAAACTTTTTATATTCTTCGATGTTATCGGGAAGCGACTCCATGTTGTTCAATTTTTATTTCTTACATCTCGAACCCGATTTTGAGCTAAAAGGATTACATGTACATGTATTCAAAATGATATGTTCAAATTTAATTTGTTCTTTATATATCTTTTGTCAAGCAGTGCTTTATGCTACAGATTCAATCATAACCACACCTAAAATGTTGTGTCCGAACTGTCATTTCATAAAGTCGGGTTCGACATTTGAAAAATATGGCGTCGAAAGGCAAGGTTGCTGGAAAACTGGGCAAAAATGTAAAGAAAGCTGGCGCTAAGAAACAAGAATATGCCCCGTTTCTTAAGGTTATAATACCAGCAGCATCGGCTGTTGCGGCTCCACCACTGGGCCCCCAACTAGCTCAGGTATAGTGTCCAGAGCATAGCAAAACGTCTGTAACCTTGTCACATGTTCAATACACAAAAAATAATAAATAGCTCATAAAATAAAAAAATAGTGACTTAAGATACATGACTTAAATTATCTTTACACTGAATGAAAAGTGATGTACAAGCTTAAAATATAGACTCAATTTCACTATACCAAGGGTGTACAATCTGCTCCCTTACTCTCCAAGGAGAGTGAGCAGATCTTAAACCTCTTTGAAAGCAAAGATGGTCCAGACTTGGAAAGATACGAATACATTCAAGCATCCTTCTATTTATGTCCTCAAACTTGTTTGGCTTCTATCCTAAGTAAATGCAGAACTGTAGCTCCTTGGTTGAGAAAATTCAAACAGATATCATGACAAAAATTTTGTACTGTCGTATCTTCCAGATGAATCGCAGATTAATTTCAGCTAAAGTATAGCTTTTGACCTATAACATTGTATTACTTGTATATGTACTTTCAGTTTAATCCTTTTTCAGTAAGTCTTTGATTTTTTTTCTTTTGTAGAGAGGTGTTCAAATTGCATCATTTTGTAAAGATTTCAACGCACTGACTGCAGAATACAAACCAAAGGTGCCCATGATATCAGAAGTTAAAATCAATGTAAGGTTTTAGTAGCATTATTATTTCTAAAAAGTGTACAATATTCATAAGCTATAATCTATCAGACATCTTAAGAACCCTCTCTACACTGCACACTAAAGAGTTCTGATCGTAAGGTATTTTTCTGCAGTTAGAGTGATCTGCCCCTAGATGTAAATTGTAAAAAATAGAAATTTAAAATATATTACTCAATTTGTAATTAATTCAAGTCTTCTTAACATTTTAAAAGGCCAGGATAAATTAACTAAACATGTTATTTACATGTATTTTCTCTATTGAAGTAATATTAATAGTGATTTCTTTTCACTGATACTGTGTTGTCTTTGAACATTTTCCCCTGGGGTAAATGCCACGCTCGATACAGTGAAAATTGGATAAATAGGCTCAATATTAACTCCTTTATAGGATATATTTTTCTCAATGTCCCAAAAAAAAATTTGCACTTGTGTAGAGAGGGTCCTTCAATGGAAATATCTTGATTTATATGTCCATTTTCTCTTAGTCTAAAATCTTTCTGATGAAAAAACAATTCTGTTGGATGTTTGAGACCCTCATTCATGTCACTAGACACTTGTAAATCATGTTATATTTTTAGAAGGAAACTTTTTTTTCTTTTGAATGCAGGTAGACAGAACTTACAGTATAAGTCTTGTAAGCCCACCTACTTCTTATTTCCTGAAACAAGCAGCAGGAATGAAAAAGGGAGCCATGAAAACAGGTAACACTAACTTACATGTATCTCATTTTATCGTCACCATATGATGGTAATTATTGTGTGTGTGTATCATATTTACTCCCCTTCCTCTGAGTTATAGACCAGTGCTTTAGAATATTTTGAATAGGAAAGATATTCGATGTATATTTTTAATTACATTTTTTCTCTTAAATGTTAAGGTATTAGTAGCAGGAGCAAGATGGTTTCAGAAATATGAACCATGAATTATAAATTCCATCAAGTTATACTGAAAATATTTTATATTTGGCTTATGCAAACAATTTTAGCGGAAATTGATTTATTTTTCAATACGTCATGAGTGGATTTGGTGTAGTGCTCTCCAGTTAAGTTTCATATACCGGGTACACGAGACATTTAACAGTGAACTTTATTTTAATTTTAATAGAAAACACATTGAAATGCAATGTGTGTAGTGGGAGTATTCAAGTTTCAATTTTATTAGATACTCAAAAATTCATTTCTTCTTCAGGTCAAGAAGTTGCAGGAAAACTGTCACTGAAACATATATATGAAATCGCAAAAATTAAAGAAACTACAGACAATAGATTCCGTGGGACCTCCTTACAAGCTATTTGTAAAACATTAATTGGACAGTGTCATGATATTGGAATAGAAGTTGTGAGAGACTTGAGACCAGAGGACTATGGGAAATTCCTTGAAGAACGACAACAAATTGTTCAAGAACAGGAAGAAGCTCTGGAAGCGAAAAGACAAGCAAAATTATTAAGGACATGATAAGAATTGTGTACATATGTGCATGTGCATTCAAAGTTTTGTGATTTTTGAAAATGAATGAATGTAATAAAATATTGTTGGAATGCTTTCACTATAGAATTTTTATTTGAAGTTGTGTTTTTTTTTAATAAAGATCTATTGTGATGTTTTCATTATACACCCCCGCAAACGAAGTCATTTGGGAAAGTTCAAGGTCACTGGAAGAAACCAGGCTTATATAATCACTATATAATCAAATGTCTTTGATATATGTATTTTAAATTCATCATGTAGCATACATTTAATGCTGGCTTAAGTATGCAAATTTCTTCCCAGTATGGTTGTGTGTCTGCTACCATAGACATATAAATATCAGGATGCCTGTCCAATTCACAAGATAAATATACCAGTAATATAAACACTGGTAAAAAAAAAAATCATACAATTTTCTTGTCAATAACTGGAAATTAAAAGTAGTGTGCAATGCTTAGCCAAATACATGTGGATGACTAGCTTTCTGACAAATGCACATGTATTTCCCAAATCCCTCCTTATGACCCATGAGTTTAGTCTAGCATTTTTATCAATAATCCCTGGACTCCCAGTTGTAAACAAAAATGAATCAATGATGAGGATAGATGCAAAGTAATTTAAAACAGTGGTTGCTTCAATGGAAAAAATGGGTCATTAAATATAGTTTAATGTAAAACTTCTAAAAGATAATCATTTCCACACCCAAGATTTTGGGGATTATGATTTGTATAAATTCAGTGATGTTAAAGAAAGATTCTATTCAAGGCTTTTTTTAACCTTTTGTTAAAAAATTGTTCTCAACTTTTTTTCCCCAAAGTGCAACAGATTTCCATTATTTCTTAATAATCTACTCTTAGAAGAGAACTTGCCCCACTTTGCACAAATGTGGATAGCCTTTAGAGATGCTACATCTGCGTGTTTAGTATAAGCTGAACTTGACCAATTGTGTTTTGAATCAAGACCCATCAGCCACATCGCTCACCTGAGCACCGTGACTATGAAAAAAGCATTCCATCCAGTATTATTGAAAAGCTTAAATGCATAAGTGACCCCAACCTATCCCAAAAGGAGGGGAGAGGGCTTGAATTAACTTGAATCTACACGAACTAAGAATGCTTACATATTTCTTTCATTTTAGCCATACCCTACCCCGGATCATGATTTGAACAAACATGAATGTACACTACCTGACGATGCTTCCATATAGAGATGATATAATCATGGCTTTGTTGTTATTGAGAGGAATATTTTTATAGATTTTTCCTATATATGCCTATGTAAATCTTTGATCCCCCAATGGGGCCTCATCCTACCCCAGGATGTCATAATTTGAACAAACTTAGATCTACAATACCTGAGGATACTTCCATATAAATATGACCAATCATGGCTTTGTTGTTCTTGAATAGAAGATTTTTCCTATATATTCCTATGTGAAACTTGGGTCCCCATCCTATCCTTGGGGGTTATGATTTGAACAAACTTAAATTTACAATACCTGAGGATGCTTTAATATAAATATGAACAATCATGGCTTTGTTGTTCTTTAGAAGAAGATTTTTAAAGATTTTTCCTATATATTCCTATATGAAGCATTGATCCCCAATTGGGGCCCACCCTACCCCCGGGGGCTATGATTTTAACAAATTTGAATCTTCACTTAATGAGGATGCTTCCATTTATTATGACCAAACATGGCTTTGTTGTTATTGAGAGGAAGATTTTTAAAGATTTTTCCTATATATTCCTATGTAAAACTTTGATCCCCCATTGGGGCCAACTATCCCCAGAGGTTATGGTTTAAAAAAAATGAATCTACGCTACTTAAGATGCTTTCATATATATATATGTAGATATGACTAAACATTGCTTTGTTGTTCTTGAGAAGAAGATTTTAAAGATGTTCCCTATGTATTCCTATGTAAATTTTGATCCCCCAGTGGGGCCCCACCCTTCCCCGGGGGGTCATGATTTGAACAATCTTAAATCTACACTACCTGAGGATGCTTATAAATATGACTGCTCTTGGCTTTGCTGTTCTTGTGGAGATGATTTTTAAAGATTTTTCATATGTATTCCTATGTAAAAATTTGATCCCCAATTGTGGCCCCACCCTTACCCCGAGGGTCATGATTTGAAGATACTAGAATCTACTTTACCTGAGGATGCTGCGACGTTAGTTTCATCTTTCCTGACCCTGTGGTTCTTTTTTTTAAACATGCCACTAAATATTCACTATTTCTTAATCATCTCCCCTTGAAAGAGGACGTGGCCTTTTATTTGAACAAACTTGAACCCCCCTCACCCAAGAATGCATTGTGGCAAGTTTGGTTGAAAGTGGTTCTTGAGGTGAAGTCGAAAATGTGAAAAGTTTACAGACGGACCACGGACAAATTGTGATCAGAAAAGCTTACTTAAGCAAAAAACTGTTTTCATCAACTTTTGAGGTTAATTTCAAAGTTGCAAATAATACATTTTATTTTCAGAATGCAAATTTGAAAAAAGAATAGACAACTAAACGATAGAAAACAACTTAAGAACATTGATATTTAAATGTGATTTTTTTCCCGGAATTTTGTTACTAGTATTTTCTATGAGTCAAATCTTTAATTTGATATAACGAATGCATCCTTTATTCAAATGTTGCGCTCTATATTTTCTGCATCTTGAACTAATTGTTGCATGTATAAAATGGATTCACATAGCTATGGCAGTACGCCAAATTCAAAAAAAAAAAATGAGCAAAACATAGTTTCACAGTCGATAAACTAGGTTTATCGGTTGTAAACTATAATTTACGGACTGTAAACTAAAGTTAACAACGTTAATCTATATTTTATATCTGTTAACGCGATAATCTATAAACTATACTTAACACCGAAAACAATCTTTTGCGATTGCAAAACATAGATTTATCATTATCTGATAAATACAGTTTCACGATTGTAAACTATGGTTTACAATTATAACTCTTAACTATAGCTAGTTAACGATCGTACATTATAGTTTACAGACGTGAATCTATGTTTATCAACAAAATCTATTGTTAACGTTTTATTACAGACAGATAAACTTATATTAGCATTCGTAAACTATAGTTAACAACCGTTAAATATACTTTTACAGATGAAAACTATACCTAGTTTATCGACTGTGAAACTATGTTTAGCTCATTTTTGTAAATTTGGCGTGCCATACATTTTTGTGAATTTGGCGTGCCATATTTATCGGTTTTAAACTATAGTTTTCGGACTGTTAACTATAGTTAACAACGTTAATCTATATTTTACATCTGTAAACCATAGTTAAAGCGATAATCTATGTTTCACATCCGTAAACTATACTTAACACCAAAAACAATCATTTGCGATCGCAAAACATAGATTATCTGATAAATACCAGGGGCGTAGCCAGGGTAAATTTGATGTGGACGCCTGAATAGAAGGCCCAAATGGGTCCAGGGCGAAGCCCTGATGGGGGACCAGGGGGCGAAGCTTGTGAATTTTCGATGTGCATGTTTGACCCTTCTGATAGCATTTTTCTTATCTTTTTCGGTTTGTTACGCAGCCAATTCAAGGTCTGTTCTTCCCTTGTACAAAATGCGGACAGTAACTCAAAAATGAGAAAAGATCTGTCCATAAGCGAACCCACTAAAACAATTTAAGACTGAAGCTCTACAAAATACGTATGGTAACATAGGGTAGTAAGGGTTAGAGTGGTTGACTGGTTTAGACAGACCACGAAATATACAACTGGTTTTAAGGTAGTATTACGAATGTCAATACTTAAACAGACCTTATTATTAGTTTTCTAAGGTTAAGCTGAATTTTACCAATTTTTCGATTTTTGATGTTTATATATAAAGCTGAATTATGATTTTTGAAGTCTCGCATGAATCCGATATTAGGTTAAAATTGGGGGTGGGGGGTTGTGGGGGTTGTATCGTTACAGAAGTTAAGCATTGCTGTTGGAAGTTAATTTCCATTAATACTTTTTGGCATTAAACAAAATGATCGATTGGTTTAAGGTAAGAGGTTTTATTGTGTGATATTTACAATAGAGAAACTCTTAAAGAATGCAATTACACTTGAAAAAAATCAGCAATATTCGATAGAAAACCAAATAGTTTAAGCGCTCCCCATGTAATTCTGTAAATGACGTATGAATGATAAGTATATATAGGTCTACCCCTCAATACTATAAAATATCTAAAGTATAGATGGGTAGACCTATATATACTTATCATACAATGTACGTCACTTACATGTACACGGGGAGCGCCTATGAGAAAATCTTTTCATTTCAGTCAGGTTTTTTTATCGTTAATTTTATATTGTTTCTAATCTTAGTATTTCTTTTATTCTAAAATTATAATTTACTAATATTTTGCAAAAATGATAAGTACGCTTTACAATACTACGCCTGTCTCGCTCTCCTCTTTTTTTTTCTTTCTTTCTTTCTCTCTTTCTTTTTTTTTTGGGGAAAATGATGTGGACGTTTGTGCGTACAAACGTACGCCTGGCTACGCGCCTGAATACAGTTTCACGATTTGTAAACCATGGTTTACAACTCTTAACTATATTCAGCGATCGTAAATTATATTTTAAAGACGTGAATCTATGTTTACCAACAAAATCTATTGTTAACGTTTTATTACAGACAGATAAACTTAGATTAGCATTCGTAAACTATAGTTTTTTTTTTTATAATTCTTTATTTTTGTTTTACTCATTCTGTTATTTAATACAATAAATGATTAATAACAAATACAGAAGGTGTATTTTTTTCATTATGGAAAGAAGAGAAAGAGAGAGAGAGGAGGGGGGAGAAGAGAGAGAGGAGGGGGAAGAAGAGGGGAGAGAAAGATAGGGAGGAGGAGAAGAGAGAGGGGAGTGCATGCATTCACAATATTTATATCCAGCTAAATATTCATTGAAATAAAAGCTTCCAGTAGTTCCAGCAGGTATCAAACATATCCTTTTCACCATTTTTGTATGCAATATATAATTTTTGAGTTTCATAAAATGTATTCATAAGCGATATCGCAGCAGGTACATTAAGTGTTTTCCCTGTACACCTCATTGCGTAGATATGATATTTAAGCCATAGAAGGAGATTATTTTGTATCTTTTTCCTATTATCTAAGAATCCAAAAATGAAATTATTTTTTGTTACCGATATCTGAAGATTAGTTTTATTTTCAAGGTAATTTTCAAATTCTCTTAAAAAATCTTGTACATGATCACACTCCCAAAGCAAATGTTGGATTGTTTCTTCTTCTACTTGACAGAAGGTACAATTTTTGTTGTCTATGATTTTGATTTTGAATAGATACGAGTTTGAGGCCAAAATTTTGTTCAGAATTCGGTACTGGAACCATTGCAGTTTGCAATTGTTTGTAACTTTAAAAGGCAATCTAAAAATCAATTTCCATTCTTTGTCGTTCAGTTCAAGATTTCATTCCACTTTCTTTTACCAGTAGGTTCTGTGCTGTTTTGGTTGAGAAGATTATAAAATTGCCTTGATTTTTTGCATTCTAAAAAAGTATTTATATTTGACATGACCAGAGGGTTTTGTGACTTAGTTACACTTCCATCAAAATTCGCTTTTTTCATCCATGCTTTAAGAGCACTTATAATACTCATATATTCTAAAAAATTAATTTTCACTTGTGGATATATATCACAAACAGATTCATAAGTCAAGAAAACTCCCTCTTCATTCATAACATCATTAAGGTATCGGATATTAGCATCAAACATGGATTTATTGAAAAATACTTTCCCCCCAACAAGGATGTTGGGATTATAAAAAAGAGGAGTAGTTGATGTAACTGCAGTTGGGTTTAGTTTATGATGTAGCTCAATCCATGAGTCAAATACATCAACCCAAAATTTGTTTTTTAGTGATTTTTTAATATTTTTAATATATTCAATTCCACATGTTGCAACTTTATTTATATCTAACATTGGTATAAAATCATGTAGATCTCTATTTGACAGTAGGAGTTTTCGCATCCAAAATAATTTTAAGGAAGATGTAAAAGCCTTTACATTTATCATCTTTAATCCCCCATCTTCATATGTTTTAACATTTACATCCTTTTTTATTCTATGTTGAAAGTGGTTCCACAGGAAGGAAAAAAATACTTTATCCAACTCCTTATAAAAATTGTCATCTGGGTTTGGAATTGCCATAAAAATATGGTTTAATAAAAGCAGAACCAAAGTTTTGATAACAGTGATTTTTCCTATTGGTGTTAAGTGTCTTTTCTCCCACTGATGCAAGATTGATTTTATTCTGCTTAACTTTGGCTGATAATTCAATTTAGACATATTTTAAAGTTCTACATCAAAATTAATTCCAAGTAAAGTGAATCTATAAGTCCCCCATTTCAGATTAAAATCTTTATAAATGACATCTTGACTATATTTTTGGGATCCAATCCATACTGTATTAGTTTTCGAAAAATTAACTCTTAGTCCCGATATATCTGGAAAATGTTCTAATACTTTGATTGTTTCTAAAAGTGACTCCTTGCTACCATCAAGGATAATTGAGGTATCATCAGCTAGTTGTGAAATTTTCTTTTCATTATTACAATAAAAACTAACTATAGTTATCAACCGTTAAATATGGTTTTACAGATGAAAACTATACTTAACGAATCGTTAACTATAGTTTACGGTTTGTAAACTATAGTTTACAGTCGATAAACCTAGTTTATCAATTGTAAAACTAGGTTTAGTTCATTTTTGTGAATTTGGCGTGCCATGCATTTGCGATTGCAAAACATAGATTATCTGATAAATACAGTTTCACGATTTGTAAACTATGGTTTACAATTCTTAACTATAGTTAACGATCGTAAATTATAGTTTACAGACGTGGATCTATGTTTATCAACAAAATCTATTGTTAACGTTTTGTTACAGACAGATAAACTTAGATTAGCATTCGTAAACTATATAGTTTTACAGATGAAAACTATACTTAACTATAGTTTATGTTTTGGTAACTATAGTTTACAGTCGATAAATCCAGTTAATCAATTCTGAAACTAGGTTTAGCTCATTTTTGTGAATTTGGCGTGCCATACATAGCCGTAGGAACAAAAGGGGGGGTATCAATTATCTATTATTTTTTTTATTAAGTTGCCGATACATAGTATACTACAGAAAACAACAATAGTTACTTCTGCTCGAGCCCCCTCAATTTAAACGTCTGTTGACCTTTTCTTATCATCTCTTTTATTATTTTCTATCTATTTATTTATTTATTGCTTGTTTCTAGGAATTTTTGGTATTTGATAGTGGCCCCAAATGAAAATATTGATTTTTTTGGCTCCCCCTTTAAAAAAGAATGTTTCGTCCCTGAACTTGGACCATCACATGGGTTTTTAGGTCAGAGGGCATTTGAAGTTGACTTCATTATGACGTCACAGTAGTGGTTTGTTAGCAAAAGCCGTTGATAGAGACAAAGAAACAGTAAGTAGATTCTTTGCATATATTTTAAAGAATGTTACATTTTCACAAATATTTTTTGACGTATGTTATGTGATATAGGATGAAAGGGACATTTATCTTGTGAGTTATACTGTAATAGATCAGAATTATTCTAATTTGATAACTGTAAAGCCAAAGAACATTGAGCCAAAGCTCACCAAAGATCAAAAGTTCCCTATTTATATGCAGTAAGCCTGAAGTCAACTGACCAGAAGTGACATGATAATTAAGAAAAGCTTTTAATTATGTAAAAGTAACATTAATTATCATTATACTTTAGTGATTATTTAAAATGTTTTGTTTTTTCCCTACGAAAACAGAGTAATTTCTAAAATATCCAGATACATTGTTACGTCAAGCTCGAGGTATTTAACGATGACCTATGACGTCATAATATAGTTTTGTTTACACAAAAGTAGTGAAGAAGTCTCTACTGTGAATATTTTATCGTGTACAAGAAGAATAACTTTGTTCTCCAGGAAGCAACCTAAGGTGAAAACATGAAAAGAGAAGAACATATAGAGAGAATTTTGACTGCATTGGCCTGTCGGTCAGCAGGAATACCTGAAGACATGCTACCTCTACCTCAAGTAAGGCCAATATGGATATTAACAATCCCCCCTTTTTTCATTTAAAATTTAAATCACCGAAAAATGAAATTAAGTGCCCAAAAATAAACAGATTTTTGAGTTCTATCAAGGTTACTTTTTGAAATGTTCTTTCAATTCACCCAAGCAATTGTAGAATAATTTGATATTTTTCACTAAAAGCATTTTACATTGAAAATGCATCAGTACTGTTATTTAAAACAATTTCAAAAAAGTTATCGTATTTATCTTTTTTTACAGAACTACGAGGAGATCCTGGATTTCGGAGAAGATCCAGTTAAAGACTACGTAAGTAGTTTACTTGTGAAATTAAAGTACAATAATTCGTATTATAAAAAAAATACCAGAAGACAGGAGGTGACATTGTGACTTTGGCAATGAAAATCACCTTAAACTGATCAGTACTAATGTGTTCCTGCATTATAATTTTGTACATATAACAAATGCATTCAAAATAGCAGGCCTGTAGAACGCGCCGCCCCCTCTAACTTCAATTCCTGGATCCGCGCCTGCATAGGAGTAATTTTGGGGACATTTGCTAAGGCTGTAAACACGGCATACTTTCAAACTTTTTTGCCTTGGTCTTTATTGTTAAAAATGCGACAACCGTAAAATATATTTATAAACTAAAATACTCCCCTCCCCCACTTTATGACTTGTTTAAAACACGTATTTTTATGTAACATTAGATTTCAAAATACCTTCAAGAATTTAGAATTTTTGAATAAACAAATCATTTGCAAGTGTGTGACCTATTTGAAAGAAATTCCGAGAATTTCTTTCTAACATGAATTCTATTTTTATATGCGTTCAGTTCATCAGAACTACATGGTACATATAGCGTCGTTTCTTTATTATTCAAACCAAGTCCCTTAAAAGTATAGTTGGTATAGAGTAGATTCTCAAATGTTTAAAGTATGTTCCTTGGGGTAGGTTGGGGGAGCAATAGGGGATCAAAATAAATAGGAAGATTGCCACAAACTCGCTGAGGTGGTGTAGATTGTGATTTGTGCAGATATTTGTCCTTACTTTGGAGAAGGCTGAGGCCACAATACGAAATAAATAGAAATATCTCCAAAACTTCCCAAAGTCATCAATATCATGATGAATAATATTTATGTGGAAACAAACCTTTGGTAGTGAAGATTCGCTTTTTGTTAAAATCAAGACGCCTCGTATTAATAGGGTAGGTCACAAAGGGTGATCAAATATTTCCCTAGGGATACAAGAATATTGGGGAAAATTTTATGAAGAAAAGCAGGACAAACTTATATGTAACTCAGAAGAGCGTTGTCAGTGGCTTTTTTATTTAATCTAGTGGGTTTTTTTTCCCAAATATGTTACTCGTGTCCTCGGATATCCAGGGTAAAAGACGAGATCACCTGTTGGTATCCGAAAATTATGTTATATAAGATTTCATAATAACAGCGGCTGAAATATTGACGTCTGAATTCAAAATTAAGTTTGTGAACAATTTGAATGAGCTTAATTTAAATGTCCTATTTATGTTTTCTTATTCCGAAGAAGCACACTTACATGTTAACCCCCAGTATATGATATTCATTCTGTCCTTTTCATTCGACCGTAACTGCAGTCACAAATTATTGGGAAATACATTTCATTTTATTTCCACTACAAAATCTGGCCTGGGGGCCATAAAACTTAGACGAGCTCACTTTTGATCTCAGTCTCATTTTTCCACTTTATATTGCTTTTTGTAAAAGTGAGACTGAGATCAAAAGTGAGCTCGTCTAAGTTTTATGGCCCCCAGGCCTGATCTTACGAAATATGTCTATAAACAGACAAATTAGTGATTTTCATGCACGTGTAAACTGGCTCGTTTGCTCCTTTACAAACTTCCCTAGTGTCAAAACTGGTTAATTTTTGTTGCCCGTATATTTGCTTAATTATAACATTTACTCTAAATCCACTTTTATTGTATATTCTAAAAAAGGGTGTGACGTCAAGGATTTATGATACAAATCGTTAAACTTGGGGTATATTTTTAAAAACTTTTTAGGGAGAATGTCAGCTATAGCTATAAAACATGGTACGCATCTTCATATTTATTTGTATAAGCTATTATACTTAATTAAACAAGGAAGGAGAGATAACTGGTTTATGTTATCTTTTCTAAAAAATTCTATAAAAAATGGAATACGATTTATATCTCTACAAAACATCTAATGAGTATTTTTGGTGCTCCCGTTTTGCTTTGAATTGAACACTAGGTGCATGTGCCGGGGGGGGGGGTAAAACTAACTGATTGGCAACTGGTTTGAAAAAAACCCACAAAAACAAAACAAACAAAAACAATATTGTCCAAACTCGAAAATACTATTTCCGTTGTGGGGAGGGATTATAATAAAAAGTTGAGAGATTGCCTTAGGCCTGGGGCATATATTTACGTACACTTTACCTATATATTGTGATTATTTATACCTCAATTTAAATCTACTTTTCATTGAATTCGTTCGTTTAGTAGATTGGCAAAAGAATAGCTATAAAAAGTTATCTAATTTCATATTAGATCTATTGGAGTTTCAGTTAAGGTTTCGTCAAAGGTCAACATGTCTAAAAAATTATTTTTACAATAGCTCCAAAACTATGTGTGGTATAAAGTCAAAATGTTTCCATTTTATAAATCAATGAACACTTCCACCTCTTTCATTTCGTTTTTTTCGGGGTCCCATTGTTTCACAGTTCGTTTTTTGCTGGTCAGAACCTCAATACTGTTCATGAATATATCCGAAGAAATGGCAACTCCTAAGAAAAAATAGGCCATGCAGAGCACATATAAAAGTCCCCTGACCCATTCCGGCCACAGATTTTCTGCTGGGACTAAGATCCAACTCTTACAATTTTCTGATGTATTGCTGGCCAGGTATTCCACAACATATCCCCTGTCACCATAATCTGTTCTCAATTCATAAACCATGATGGCTTTACTTACTTACAGGTAAGACTTTGCAGTTGGTCAGAGAAGCAGAAAAAGCAATTTACCCACTCTCTCTTGTACCATTAAAATCAATTACTGTTGTGTCGAGTTCCTTGCAAGTATTCCCATAAGAAAGGTGAAGGCAGGCTACACAAGAGGAACAAAGATCACTGCTGAGCGAGCAAACATGTTACCTATATTATATATGTGTATGGGAAAAAGCTTTCAATACAAGAAAATCTCCACAAAAAACCTGGAGTGTTTACTTCATCTTCTGATATATATCATCACCGTGTGAAATAAAATAAAACAATTCTCCTGCTCCGACAGAATCCTGCGATAATTTCCATCAGCACTGGTAGATGCTTGCAAGAGCAGTGTTACATTGTATATCTTGAGCTCTGGGATAGAATGGTCTTCGGCAATTAGATAATCTTATCAGATGTAAAGAGACTACGTAAGAGATCAAAAAGATTTACTGTGCAAAGGCATTGCACACTAAAGCTCAATCGGGCGTGATGAATCTATGATATTAAATTGAAGAATACCAATTTAACCTTTTAAATATTCTTATCATTTTATAATACAAGAGCTTATGGTCCCTGTTGTGGGGCGAACAACTACTGTATTTAACATTGACAGATATAATCGAGTCATTTACACGAAAATTTAAATGGAAATAGAATATCCTTTTGTTTACAATCTAAAAAATCACTGATTCTGTCCAGCATACAATGGCACTCATCTCTTTATTCTTTTAAGTGGAACAGTTTAATCAACACATCATAGCTTAAAAACTTTAAAAAATGAGAGAGTCTATCATTTAATAATCCATAACTACCATTGTCATGATATAGGATTCAAGACCTTTGGCTACGCTTCTCTATCACAGTGAAAACGTACGTTGTACACATACATATTACTTAAATAACTCAATAGAATATCGATACAGGGTGGAGTATGTTTTTTTGAAAGTGGGACGTTGATCAATCTGGGAAAAAGTACTTGTATACCTTACCAGAAAGTTTTTAAAAAAGAAAGGAAAGGAAAATAAATCTCCGAACCTGAAAATCCTTTTTTTTAAAGGGATGGGGTTTTATTTTGTTTTTACAACCGAATTTCTTTATATATTACAACATTAGCCTTGCACCTTACATTTTCTATAGTAAAAACACAACAAAAAAAATGGAACTTTCTTATTTCTCTTTCCTTTTTGCCAATCCAAAGAGGGGGGGGGGGGGGGGGGGGTTGCAACCCCCTTACCCCCCCCCCTGGATCCGCCACTGTGTTTCGGAAATAATTTTTAGACCCATAGTATAATAATAATAATAACACAAGGTGTTATTATTTACTATGGGTTTAAAAATTATTTCCAAAACAAGTGCCTGTGTTACAGCATTAATTTACAAATAAGAAAACTATTACTCAGTATAAAAATTCGAAATTACATTTATTTAGAAAGAAACACAACTGTGAACATGATGGATAAAACAAAACATCACAAAACATGAAAGAAACGTTCTGAAAGAGGGAAACCTTGTTTGTTCTTTTAATTATTACCATAGGGAGATCGTGCTCATTATTCATATTAAATTAGTTCATGTATCATATCAAGGGTGTATATAAAATTAAAATTTGCCTGTCGTATTTCGAAATAAAAATGCCCTTTTGTTAGGGGGGGGGGGGGTCTTTTCTTTTCTTCTTTTTTTTTCTTGGAAAAAATCATATCAGTGCAAAAAACGGCTACATCACAATTAAAAAAAAAACTAAAAAAAAAACGCTTGCATAGGAACTCCTGAATAGTAAGCATGGAAAAAGGTAGGTTAACTTTATGTGGATGTCTAATAAATAAAATTTGTTTCGAGTTTCAACGTACAGAAGCAGAATGACATGTAAAAAATCATATCAAATTAAGAATATAGTACAAATAAACGGAGAATTAATATAAATTAATTTTGAAGTCTGTCGTGCGAATAACGTTTATAATTTGCACGACCGTCGTGCGAATAACTTTAGTTATCGGCACGACCGTCGTGCGGATAACATCGGTAATTAGCACGACCGTCGTGCGGATAGCCTCGGCCTAAATTTTAAGTAATAAAAATATTCTAACCTTCATTCCAATGGTCCAAGCCAATCATACATTAAAATGTCGCCGTCAGCTCTTTCATCACTCGATACAATTATCACTGGGGAATGATATGATGATCCGAATCCGAAGCAGAGTCAAGAGTGTTCATCCTTGTTAATGTGACAGTCAGAATTTCCTCGTAAACAATTCACACAAGATTCTTAGAATATATGAATCGGGATAATTCTGCTTAGAATAATGTTCCAGAGAAGTGAAAAAGTACTTCGTAGCTGCAGATTAAATAAGTGTACATGTCTACAAACGGATTCTTTGTGAGAAAATGTTCAACTTCACAAATCATTCTATTTTCAGTTTGTAAACCATGGCAAGCATGTGTCCGACGTCGACTCGAAGGGGCACACTAAAAACGGGATATACTAGAGACCTGATATTTACCTGACGTTTTAATTTTTAATTAAATGGTAATATTGAGTATTTTAAATTACTTATGTACAGACTTTATGACTTTGAGGCATATGCTATACAAAAATTCAATTGTTTGGAACAGTTACAGACAAATTTGAATCAGGTCAAATCAGTGTTTAGTACATCGCGTCTTTAGTACCTTCCTATTTCCCACAATGCCGCGCGTTGTTTACAAACAAGCGCGAAAAAATCCTCTAAACTAGGTACTAATTATTGTTGTGTACATCATCACATTTTAAAATTATTTGAATAAAAAGAAAACAAAGAAACACCGAATCAAAACTATATCTTTTAGATGCATCAACTAAAAATGTGCACATGTATGCAGTAAAGGCTTGGCTGGCTATAGTAGACAACTTGTTCCTGAAAGGTTTCTCACATACATGTACTTGTTTTATAAAAAAAACAATTAAATATAGCTGGAAGTTTATTTCTTTTTATATCAAATGACAAGATTTTATAAGTTCGAAATTATTTCAGTCAAACTTTTTCATAATATACCAATATTTTTAGCTATCAGAAAAAAGCGTGTATGAGCTATTAACCCCTAATTATAGGGGCCAGCCCCTTTTCGTTAATCAAATATGAAAGCTCTCGTAATTACCCACAACTTTTGTTATATATTTCTTACCAAATTATTCTCGGTTTAAAAGTTATTACACAAAAAGTAGCAAAAATTCAAAGAAAAAAAATTACTAAAATTTGCCGTTTTATAGCTTCCAAACTTTAAGAAATCAGCTATATAATTTTATCGTTGTGCACATCTACAATGTATTGGCTACAAGTTCTCCAACTTTCGTGTAAATATCTTATGTCATTTTTGAGATTTTCAGTGGAAACGAGACATCAAAAATTTTCAATTAAAGGGCAATAACTCACAAATAAAGGCATGCATAAAAAAACTGAAAACAGGTTTAAATAGGTTTAACTACAAGCTATCTATCCTGAAAGTTTCATAACGATCAGTCCAAAGGTCTTTGAGAAATCGCCTGTCAAAAGTCGAGCGGGAAAAAAAAAAAAGAATAATAAGAAACAATAGAATAACAGTAGGGTCTTCCGAAGGAAGCGGAAGACCCTAATAATAAGAAACAGTACAATAACTATAAGGTCTTCCGTTAAGACGGAAGACCTTAATAAGAAACAGAGTAAAAACAATATGTTCCCCAACTTCGTTTGGGGAACATAATTAGTCAAGTACTAAGGCCACATCAATTTAATTTCTTGTTTGTTAGAGATGTGATAAAAAATGCACTAGTCGGCAAGCACTTCGTGCTGTAATAATATAAATACTTTATCTATGATAAACGTGATGACTTTAACTGTTCTATCATCAACTTACCTTACTTATGCAGCAATATACCTTCATCATCTGCATACGGAGTTTATATCTCTCAGCTGATTCGATACGCAAGAACATGCTGTATGTATGTAGAATTTCTAGAACGAGGTAAATTATTGACAAACAAGTTGATGAATCAAGAATATCAGTAGTCTCATTTAAAGTCATCATTTTGCAAGTTCTACAATACAATGACCTTGTTAGCAAATAGAATTTATCATTGAGTCAAATGCTGACAGGCGTTTTTTATACTAATTGTTAGTCCATTATTTATACACTGAATTGACAACGGATTTTTCCGTTATTTCCCAATAATGACAAGGAGCACAACAGCTGGTGTGACTGGTCAGCCGGGGATGCTCAGTTCTCCATGGCACCTGATCTCATCTCCGATGTTTTGCAGATCCGTGATTTTTCTGCTCCTATTTTGTTTTGTTCTATGGACCTTTGATATTGAATACCGTTCATTATCTCCATATCCTTCATGTAACATGAAGTGAATGATTCGTGCCCTCGAACAAAGTGTGCTTACACTGAGGTATAGTTACTATTGACTGCGTTTAGTAAAAGAGGTCTGCATTCAATAAAATATTTTATAATTAACAGAAAACATGCATTTATGAAGAAGAAAATAGAAAAAGCATAAGCCTAATAAAATTAAACGGCTGTTTGTACAGGTGAAAAGTTGAAAAAATAAAAATGTGCCAACTGGTGGATTCGAACCAGGACACTAAAATTGTTCATTGGTGAAAGCTCAAGAGACCCATTGGTCACATGGCTTACCTGAGCACTGTGACTATTAAAAAAGCAATTCAGTATTAAAAAGCGTAAACGCGTAAGTAACCCCAACCTATCCCAAAGGAGGGGAGGGGGCTTGAATTAACTTGAATCTACACGAACTAAGAATGCTTACATATTTCTTTTACTTGTGGCTTTTTTCCCTTTAAGTTTGAACTTTCATTTTGGCCACACCCTACCCCTGGTCATGGTGTGAACAAACATGAATGTACACTACCTGAAGATGCTTCCATGTAATATGACCAATCATGGCATGGCTTTGTTGTTCTTGAGAAAAAGTTTTTTTTTTAAAGATTTTCCTTATATATTCCTATGAGAAACTTTGATCCCCCATTGTGACCCACCCTACCCCCAGAGGCTATGATCTAAACAAATTTGAATCTACACTACCTAAGGATGCATCCATATAAATACGACCATACATAGCTTTGTCGTTATTGAGAGGAAGATTTTTAAAGATTTTCCCTATGTATTCCTATGTAAAATTTTGATCCCCCAATGGGGCCCCACCTTCTCCCGGGAAGTGGGGGGGGGGAGGGGGTCATGATTTGAACAATCTTAAATCTACACTACCTGAGAATGCTTCTATAAAAATAAGACCGCTTAAGGCTTCGCTGTTCTTGAGAACATGATTTTAAAAGATTTTTCATATGTATTACTATGTAAAAATTTGATCCCCAATTTTGGCCCCACCCAACCCCCCGGGGGTCATGATTTGAAAAAACTAGAACCTAGTTTACCTGATGATGCTTCTAGATTAGTTTCATCTTTCCTGACCTAGTGGTTCTTGAGAAGATTTTTTAAACATGCCACTAAATTTTTACAATTTCTCAATTATCTCCCCTTGAATGAGGACATGGCTCTTTATTTGAAGAAACTTGAATCCGATTCACCCAAGAATGCTTTGTGGCAAGTTTGGTTGAAATTGGCTCAGTGGTTCTGGAAGAAAAGTCGAAAATGTGAAAAGTTTACAGACGGACCACAGATAAATTGTGATCAGAAAAGCTCACTGAGCTTTCAGCTCAGGTGAGCTAAAAAATGTTTTTTATCAACTTTGAAGGTTAATTTCAGAGTTGCAAATAATACATTTTGTTTTCAGAATGCAAATTTGAAAAAAAATTAGACAAATAAACGATAGAAAACAACTTAAACACGTTGATTTTTAAACGTGATTTTTCCCGGAAAATTGTTATTTTCTATGGGTCAAATCTTTTGATGTAACGAATGCATCCTTTATTCATATATTGGCCTCTATATTTTCTGTATCTTGAACTACTTGTTGCATGTACCAAATGGATTCACATAGCCGTAGGAACAAAAAGGGGGTATCAATTATTTATTAATATTTTATTTAATTGCGTACATAGTATACTATAGAAAACAACTGTAGTTACTACCCTGAATTCTTCAGAAAACAAAATAGTTTGTGTTCTATATAAATTCTATATTCAATATTTTCAAGGAGGTCCAAAAAAACCATGGGTAGATTTCATTTATAAAACTTTAACCTCTTGTGGGTTCTCTAACATTTGGTACATTGACAGAAATTGGATACTTGCAGCAGTGAAGCAAAGATTAAGAGATCAGTTTATTCAGAAATGGCATAGTGATATTAATAATTCATCAAAAAGTCAAATTTACATTTTTTTAAGAATGATTTTGGATGTGAAAAATATCTAAGTATTTTACCTAGTAAACTTTAAAAAATATTAATAAAATTTGGAACCTCAAACCACCACCTCCCAATTGAAACTGGTAGATGGTCAAATATTCCATTAGATGAAAGAATTTGTAAATTGTGTAATACAGGGCAAATAGCAGACGAATTTCATTTCATCTTAGAATGTAAAACATTGAATAGTGTTAGAAAGAGTCTTTTACAACCCAGATGTTGGAAAACGCCAAATACACATAAGTTTTGTGAAATTATGTCAACGACAAATTTAAAATCTTTAAAAAACCTTTGTAAATTTATATCTAAGATAATCGACACCGTCTGTCCTCCATAATTTAAATGTTACCATACCCTCTGTTCTTTTTTTTTTTATTCTTTTTCCATTGTATGCAGGCGCGGATCCAGAAATTTTTTCAAGGGGGGGGGTCCACCCAGGCAAAAGAGAAATTCCAATCCTAGAAATATGTTAACCAGGGGGTCAGCGTTTTCTAGGGGGGGGGGGGTCCAAGGTGACTTTTTTCTTTCGTATATACATTTTTTAACCGTGTAAATTCCAGGGGGAGGAGTCCTGACCCCCACCCACCCCCACCCCCCTCTAGATCCGCGCATGGTATGTTTATTGCTATACTTTGCACATATGTTATGCCTCTCATTTATGCTATTGTATCATAGTTAAATTTATTAATTTTCTTACAATTATGACGACTAATTTATATATTGTACCTCATGTACCACTGATGTTGGTGTGAGTGAAATAAATGAACTTGAACTTGAACTTGCTCGAGCACCCTCAATTAAAACGTCTGTTGATCCTTTCTATAAATTTATTTTATTTATTTATTTTTTATTTATTTATTTATTTACTTTTTTTTTTGCTTGTTTCTAGGAATATTTGGTATTTGATAGTGGCCCCAACTGAAGATATTGATTTTTTTTCTTTTGCTCCCCCCACTTTAAAAAAGAATGCTTCGTCCCTGAACTTGGACCATCACATAGGTTTATAGGTCAGAGGGCATTTGACGTTTACTTCATTATGACGTCACAGTAGTGGTTTGTTTGCGAAAGCCGTTGATACAGACAAAGAAACAGTAAGTAGATTCTTTGCAAATATTTTAAGAATGTTACATTTTCACAAATATTATTCGACGTAATGATGTTATGTGATATAGGATGAAAGGGACATTTATCTTGTGAGTTATAACTTAATAGATCAGAATTATTCTAATTTGATAACCGTAAAGCCAAAACATTGAGCCAAAGCTCATCAAAGATAAAAAAAAATTCCCTTTTTATACGCAGTAAGCTTAAAACCAACTGACCATACGTGACATGATAATTAAGAAAAGCTTTTAATCTACTAAACGTAACATTAATTAATATAATACTTTATTGATTAAAGTGTTCTGTTTTTTTCCTTACGAAATCAGAGTAATTTCTAAAATATTCAGTTACATTGTTACGTCAAGCTGGAGGTCTTTAGCGATGACCTATGACGTCATAATAGAGTTTTGTTTACACAAAAGTAGTGAAGATCAGAGTAAGTCTCTGCTGTGAATTTTATGTACAAGAAGAATAACTTTGTTCTCCAGGAAGAAACCTCAGGTGAAAATATGAAAAGAGAAGAACGTATCGAGAAAATTTTGACTGCGTTGGCCTGTCGGTCCACAGGAATTCCTGAAGACATGCTACCTATACCTCAAGTAAGGCCAATAAGGAACAATTAAAAGATATACCCCCCCCCCCCCCTTTTGATTTGAAAATTAAAACACCGAAAAATGAAAATAAATGCCCAAAAATATACAGATTCTTGCGTTCTATCAATGTTACTTTTTTTGAAATGTTCTTTTAATAATCCACCCAAGCAATTGTAGAATAACTTGATATTGTTCACTAAAGCATTTTACATTGAAAATACATCAGTAATGTTAGTTATAACAATTTCAAAAGAAGTAATCAATGTATTTATCTTTTTTACAGAACTACGAGGAGATCCTGGACTTTGGAAAAGATCCAGTCTCAGACTACGTAAGTAGTTTACTTTTGAAATTAAAAAACACGTACAATAAATCGTATTGTTATAAAAAAAAAAAATACCAGGAGACTGGAGGTGATCGACATTGTGACTTTGGCAATGAAAATCACCGTAAACTGATCAGTACTAATGTGTTCCTGCATTATAATTCTGTACATGTTCGTTTTCAATCAATAACAATTGTATTCAAAATAGCAGGCCTGTAGAACGCGGGGGGGGGGGGGGGGGGGGGGGGGGGGGGGGGGGGCTTCCCACTCAGTTACTTTCGCTGTCGACTGCTAGAATGTACATTTGTATTTTGATGCATACCCCATTTTAAAGGTACTGTAAGAACCATTGACAAATTCCTGCATTAGGAGTGAGTGTTTAGACTTACATTTTCTACCATCTTTTTTTGGAGGGGGGTCCACTTCAGTTCCCCCTTTAAAAGTTAAACCCCTTTCTACTATTGCCACGGGCCTTAATTTACTCACTAAGATTTGCAAACGTAAAATACACTATTTGTTGTTATTTTTCAGGAATCCAAATTAGAAATACTAAAATTTGATCGTAATTGGATTGACCTGGTAGAAGAGGAGGAATTGCGACAGGTAAAATACGATTAAATTTTGTTTTTTTTTAATTAAAATGAAATCTGGAAAAATATGGTACACCTTCAGACATAATAACATATTAAGAGTCATTCTCTGTAAGCATCAAAATGGGCTGGAAATTGAAAATCACGGATTTTGCTGAAACTTGGTGAAATAATTACATTATAAGCCCTATTTACAAAAATATTAATAAAAGTGATCAATTGGTCTTGTTTCCATGGCAACCGGGTTACCTGTTTTTGTACATAGGTGGTAAATACCTAAAATGATATTTCTTCCCATTAATGTACATTTAATTAAATAAAGGTGATTATTATTATTTTTTCCTTTGAAATAATTTGTAATTTGTATTTTCTATACAAAAAAACTTGAAAAAATTTTTT
>PRKT01000033.1:941513-984622 GCA_003671525.1 Saccostrea glomerata
CCCCCCCCCTCACTTAACTCCTCCTCCCCCCTCCAGAAAACTATTCAGATGATTATATTTTTCTCAATTTGAGTCAAAATGAGGTTCTCTGTTGATTGAATTTCAAAAGCTTAAATGGAGTTCACTCCCAGGGGCATAGCCCTACGGACAGTGTTTTGGACCTAATAAGAGCAGTGGTGGTTTGTAATTATATGCTCTCCATCTGCATAATTGCACATTCCCTTAATACTTATTTTAACCCTTTGCCTTTATGAGGAAGAACAAAATCACAAAATTTTTAAAATACATTCTGAATTTTGATTGTCATTCCTAATGTGCATGAAAGACACTTATCTCTGCTGGGAAAACTTCTACGAATTGTTTTAGTCCCCTACCGGTGAAATCGGAGGGGACTATAGGTTTCCTCTGCGTCTGTCCGTCCGTCTGTATACCTGTCCGTTCGTCTGTCTGTCCCTGTCTGTCTGCCAGTCTGTCCCACTTGGTTTTCCGCACTTTTTTTTAAACGCTTGCAGATATTGAGCTGAATTTTGGTGTGTGGGTGTATCTTGATGAGTTACATATCAAGTTTGAATTTCGCATCGCTTCATTGGTTTTTGACAAAATAATGATATTTTGAATTTTTCACATTTGTTTAATTGAGATCATGCTGCGCTTACTTCCGATAGTCGACATAAATAAGAAGCGAGAAAAAGACGTTGGAAAAATGAGTTGAATTTTTGTCTTAAGGTGGATTATTTTATCTACAACCTCAAAATCAAGCAGTTTTACCTTGGACATAACTTTTGCATATTATTAAATGACATCCTGAAGAAAAACTCAGTTTCGAAAAGGGGAACCCTGTAAGGGACATGTATTGCTTATGCAATACTCTCAGAATGCTTGTTTATGTATGGTACGGACAGATAGTGTCTGACACGCGGATAAACAAGAAGCTGACATCAAATTTAATCTCAAGTGTTACCCACCATGCATATGGCATGCCTTAGCAAACACTGTACTAAAATTTCAAGCATCTACAATTAATAGCTGAGTTGTTGAGAAAACTGCAACCAAACACTTGCTACATACACACACAGGCAGACAGACAGACGAACAGACTGACACACAAAGGTAAATCAGTATACCACATTGCCCTCTCCTTCGTAGCGGTGGTATAAAAATTCCTTACGAAAGGAACAGAAAAATATTTGAACAACATAAAAAAAAAGTTGAATCGTGATCGTACTACTTAAACTAAGAAGTGCATGTACAGGTTAAAACATGTGTATATAAACTATATATGTTTCAATTAATTAAGCAAGTTGCTTCCAAAAGATTGGTCATGATTTTATGTAGGTATTTATTGTATCCATGGAAACAAATCCTGCTGCAGTAATTCAGATATATGTGATCAGTTTAAGTTTGAGTTCATCTGTTTTTTGTCCAGGTAAATAAATAAAAGTATAATCAAACCTTGGTGGCAGTTTTATGAGTTTTGTATACTGGTACATCAATAATTATTTGGATTATTCCTGAATTATTTGGTTACCATAGCAACTGTTTTTTAATAAAATTATGAATTTCTATTTTCATGTTAGTGAAATGACATTCAAAGGTTTATACATGGTTTGTGGAATTTATTTCATTGAGGAAGAAATATAATTCGGCAATAAAGAGTAGATTTTGTATATTAAACAGATCAATGATAAGGATTTTCCTGAACTATTGGCAGCCATAGCAACCATTTTTTAAATAAATTATGAATTACTTTTTTTGATATTTAGTAAAATACAATTAAATTCAATTTATTTTATTGAAAAAGAGAAAAAATCACGAATGAAGCTTTTATAATATCGTTGTATACTTGTCAGTATCACAATATTTGTGATAGCAACCATTATAAGGAAGTGTTCAAAAACTATTTGGTTACCATAGCAACGTGATTTGGGACGCCTAAATATTTATTTATTACTTTTTTTTTAAATGTACCTTAGTGAAATAACAAATATGATAAGTGTTATCTATTTATTGAAGAAATTAAATAATGCACTGAGGCCACAGATTCTGCATAATGAAAACCCCAATAGCTACAGTGATTGTTCCTCCATTTTTTGGTTGCTATAGTAACACATTATTTTTGTTTAATTTATTAACTTACATTTTTATCACTTTATTTTGAAATTATGATGTTTATGAGTGTGATTTGGTTTACTCTTAATATTTTTCAAGCTATAATATACAAAAAGGAACCAAATGTTGAATCTACAAATTAATACAAAATCTCCATAGCAACCGTTTTCATTTTCGTTTTATTTTATTTTAAGAAATATTACCACTCTAGAAATTTTATATTTTGTTGAGTAAGGAATGACCTTTTCAGTGATGGTAGTTGTTTGTTATGGATTGCCCGCGTTTTCTTGCTACAACGCTTAGAAAATGCCAAAAATTGACATTTTTTCAAATTTGTTAAAATTTGAAAGATTCAAACTTTTCACTGAAAGACAACTCTTTTATGACCAACTATTGAATAATTTCATCAGTTGTGGTAGTTACTACAACAAATATTCTTTCAGAGTAGGCAACAATTAAATCTGTAAATAAAATGCAGAAAATAGAAATTTATGATGAAGATTGTATACTTTCAGTAGGTTGCTCTGTATTTTTGGCCTCAAAATGGTGGTTTTGGTTACCATGGCAACCGGGACTCAAAATAAAAAAAATAACCCCAAAAATGTTCTATACATGGTGTTTCTACATTGCATGCAAAAAATCAGCAAAATCTGTGATGTACCATTTCCAACTTTTTTCTAAATTCTTTGATTCTTACAGAGAATGACTCTTAAATTTTTCATACCAGGAAAAAGTTTTACTACGTAAAATTTAATTGGTCTCATTTCGTTTTTAAATAATTATTGTAATATCTTACACTTTTCAATAAGGTTTCCTTTTTTCAATCTAGAGAAATGCCTTAACAGTAATTTTCGAAAAAGAAAGGATTCGACCGCAGACAAAGATCTTGCAAGAAATGCTAGAGGAATTAAAGGTACAACTATTAGAAATTATGATGCTACAACTTCAAAACTTTAGATTGAATTTTGATTATATATGTACAGAATTGAAATTAAGTGTTGTTTAAAAAAAACATGTCTAGTATTTAATTTTTTTTTCAAGTTTGTTTTTTCCTCTTAAGCATTCTCTCTGTTGTTTTAATGTTGTATAAAAAGCTAAGTAATTCATATTTACCCCAAAAAAAGAAGAAAAAAAAAGCTATTACAATGTACAAAGGATACCAGTATTTTATAGATACCTTGTGTTCTGTTTGTTGTTTAGAGAGAAGTGTCCAATAGAGAAGAGACAGCGTTGAAGAAAGAAAAACTAAAGAGAAGATGGGCAGAAATACACCAAGAGATGATGGTATATTTTCTACAAGCATTGTCTATACTTTCCAAATTTATCTATTTAATGGTTCATTCTTTAATATATGCAAAGGCTGAATATTTGGCTTTTAGAAAACATTTCAGAAATACATGAAATATATATTGTTTTGCAAACACTGATTATATTTTTCAGGGAGTGATATCTGATAAAATGAAAATGGATCAACAACTTAAACTAGAAAAAAGAAGACAGAGGTCAATGGACTTGGAACTAAAGGTAAGTTATTACCTAATTTTATATTTTGTCTATATCATGTTTTGTAATTGTTAAGTAACAACATTAAAATTAGAAGAGAGAGAGAGAGAGAGAGAGAGAGAGAGAGAGAGAGAGAGAGAGAAGGGGGTACAGGGAATATTGGCTTTATTTACAAAGAGTTGTTGATTTTTTTTTCATGCATATTTATTGTAATGTAGGAAGTTAATATTTTTAGAAGAGTTGAATTTGATAAAATGAAATATTTTGGTACAGATAGTCTGGTCCTTGATGACAGTGAATAAAGAAATCAAACAACTGAGAATGGAAATCACAAGTAACATGTTGATGGGACTGAAGGTATGTATTGATTCACAGCTTAAAATGGATAAATTCATGTTGAATATTAATGTTTGAATTAATGTCAGGTTGTTCTTTCCAACTGTCAAATGTAATGAGATTTACAAAAGGAAAAAAAAACAACTTGAAAAGGAGTTAGACTTTTTAAAATCATCTCTATTTTATTATTAAGATCAAAATCAAATTTATTTTTTTTTTCAAACTTTATTTGAAGTGTGGACTGCTTATTCATAAGTCAATAACAATGTACAAAAGATAAAAATATTTTTTTAGAAAGAGGTGTCCAGCAGACTTGAAAAAGCATTGACAAAAGAAGAACTGAAAGTGAAATGGACATCAATTCACCAAGAGATGATGGTATATTTTCTTTTTTACAAGCATAATCTACCTAATTAATGGTTTATTCTTTGATATCTTGAGGGATGAATTCTTGATAACATTGAAATACACATATGTCCTTTTTATGCACCCGGATCGATAGATCCCGGGCGTATATTGTTTTTGTCCTGTCTGTTTGTCTTTCTGTCTGTTGTCAACTTTAACCTTCGCCATAACTTTTGAACAATAAGAGATAGTGACTTCATATTTGGTATGCATACTCCACTAATAAAGTCCTTTCAAATGACATCAAGGTCAATGACCTTGTGACCTTGACTGTGATCTATATGCTAAAAATAGTTTTTTCCACTGTTTGTCATAACTTTTTAACCATAGGAGATAGGGACTTCATATTTGGTATGCATATTCCACTAATAAAGTCCTTTCAAACGACGACAAGGTCAATGATCTTGTGACCTTGACTGTGACCTGTATGCTAAAGAACAGCGAACGATAAGCATTGTTCTCCCGCCTACCTCCAAGTCAATTTTCAAATGTTAACATATTTGATGAATTTTTGATAATTTTTATAGATAATTATATGGATTTTCATAAAGCATTACTTATTTGGGAAAACAAAGAGAGATAACTCTAAAATTTTGGTAAAACTTGTGTTTTTCACTATAGAAATCAACGGAAAACGGAAAATATTTTAAAAACATCTTTCCCCCCCTGTCACAAAAATTCCTCTTTACAGGTAATATGGAATGTTATTTCACAAATTCATACCAAAGCTTTTTGTGTGACACAGGGGGGAACATATGTATATTGACAAAAAACGATAAAAATGTTTATTTTCCACCAATTTCAGAGCGATGTACAATTGAAACATTATATTTTATTGATATATTCATGTTTTATTTATTTGCCTAAGACAAAAGAAAAGATATAAGGAACATTTAATCATATCCAAGACTATTTGAGAATAGGGTGATGCCTGAAACTCTGATTTCAATGGAAAATGTCGTCTACCCCCCTTTTTTCAAGAGCTGGAATTATGGATAATTTACTGTTTAGCGCTGGTATTAAGACAATTTATCAATTACCATTGAACTGTTCTTTGTATTAAACAAAGATTTTATAACCAAATTGCTATTTATTTTGAATTAAATGGTTCCAAAATGTAGGCGGGAATCGAGAGTTAGCGTGCGTATTTCTTAGCTTTTTCCACTGTTTGTCATAACTTTTTAACCATAGGAGATAGGGACTTCATATTTGGTATGCGTACTCCACTAATAAAGTCCTTTCAAACGACGACAAGGTCAATGATCTTGTGACCTTGACTGTGACCTATATGCTAAAAATAGCTTTTTTTTTTACTTTTTGCCATAACTTTTGAACCGTAGGAGACAGGGACTTCATATTTGGGATGCATACTCCACTGATTAAGTTCTTTCAAATGACACCATGGTCAATGATCTTGTGACCTTGACTGTGACCAATATACTAAAAATAGATTTTTTGAACTTTGTTGCCGCCGGGCGCATAGTGTTTCACAAACACATCTTGTTTATTATGTAAATGTTGACATAATTTTACAGGGAGTGGTATCAGATAAAATGAGGATTCACCAACAAATGGATCTAGTGAAAGCGAAAAAGAGGTCAATGCACTTAGAACTACTGGTAAGTTATTGCCTAATTAATATTTCAATAATTTCTTCTTTTATAATGCATTGAATACATTATTATTTCAAAGTTAAAAACAAAAATAAGAGAAGGGGTGTGTGGAAGAACACAGAAGGTGTAACCTCTGTTAACCAAAATTTTTTTGGCCAAACACCTTTCATGTGTTTGTTTGGGGGGGGGGGGGGGTACTTAGAAGTTTTTTTCTTATTTTCAAAAGTTTAATTTGCTTAAACATAAATGTATTTTTGTTACAGACAGTGATACGCATGATGAATATAAGAAAAGAAATGGAAGAACGAAGGGAAGCAATGAAGAAGGTATGTATTAAATCACAGCTTAATATAATGTAGAAATTCATCTTTTAAAAATGTTTGAACTAAAGTCTGGATGTACTTTCCAACTATCAAATGTAATGAGATTTACATGAAGAAAAAAGTCTTTAAGGAGTGAAAATTTCAGCATTTTTTATTCATTATTACATGTAAGCTTTGAACTTTTTCTAATTACTTTGAGGTATGGATCGACTGCTTTTTAATAAAAGGTTTATTCTTTCAGATGTTTTAATGCAAGTGTTTGAATATCTGAATGCACATGCTAAGTCATTGTTTTTTGTTGTTTTAGAAAGCCGAAGATGCCAGAACAGAAAAACACAATGAAAGAGAATTAGAAGTGATGAAATCAAATAAGAAAGATGTAAGTAATATTTTTTTAAATTGATCCTATTTTACACATCTCATTGCATTAATTTACACATAACACATGTCATTTTTTTTTAAAGAATTTTGATTTGTGTTATTGTGTGTAATGTTACTTAAGTCAGATTCTTTGTGTTACAGAACACCTGCAATCAGGACAATCTGGAAACACCAGAATCTGGTGAAATTGAGACTTTCATCCCAAGGAAATTGTTTCTTTTTAACATTGAAACTTTCAAAATGGATTCAAAGGTAAGAAATTGGCAGTTTATGACTTTAAATTGTTCTATTTAATATATAAATTGAAAAGTATTTTTTTCCTTTAAAATTCTTTTGCTTTAATCAACTTCCAATCTCAGAAAATCAAATTATTATTAAAACCTTACAGATTTATTGAAAGACGTGGAAATTTAAAACTCGATCATGAAAATGGAAAATCACATACTTAATTTTTCTTGTTGATGAAAAAATAAGTGGGATTTTATTATATGGATTTTTTAAAAATATATTTGAAATAAAAAGTTTTTGCAATATTATTTTGTCCTCATTTCAGCATGTTGATGAAGGTGCACAGGAATGTAGCAGTACATGTAGTAATTCTGAGAGTGAAATGATTGACTGCACGCCCACTGCAGATGAGGTATGTGAAAATAAAATATTTACATGTATTTTGAATATTACAATTCTTTCCCTTTATTCAAAATTATTTTGTGATTTAAGTTTAAAAAAAGTATGTGTAGTTTAAATCATCTTATGAGAATTTAATCAGTAACTTAGTTACCTTTTTTTTCTTTTACAGAGGTCCAATGTGCCAAAAAAGAAAACCTTGAAATCCAAAATCCAGAAATTCTTCCGATGGAGATCATAAAGAGAGACTGGAACATTAGCAAATTAATGGATATCAACTTTAACATCAGTGAAATATTTCATGAAAATTTGTCAAACAAACTGTTTATCTTGCATTTAAACCATTAATTAAACTAACAAATTACATGATTTGTTTTTCTTTTGTACAGTTCATGAATGCTACAAATCTATCAGATTTTGGTTAAGTACAGGTAACACTCAACTTTTCCAGAAAACCATTTACAGAAGAGGACATACTAATAAGATTTTGATGTCATTATGTCCGTTACATGTATGTTGTATTTCAATAATTTTAAAGAGAATCAAATACTTCAACCAAATTTTAGTTATTTTAACAAATTCAAATCTACACTACCTGAGGATGCTCCTTTATAAACATGACCACTCAAGGCTTTGCTGTTCTTGAGAATGCGAGTTTTAAAGATTTTTCATAGGTAATCCTATGTAAAAATTGATCCCCAATTGTGGCCCCACCCTCAACCGGGGGTCATGATTTGAACAAACTAGAATCTACTTTACTGAGGATGTTGCTGCATTGGTTTCATCTTTCCTGACCCTGTGGTTCATGAGAAGAAGATTTTTTAAACATGCCCCTAAAATTTTCACTATTTCTTAATTATCTCCCTTTGAAAGAAGATGTGGCTCTTTATTTGAATAAACTTGAATTCCCTTCACCCAAGAATGCTTTGTGGCAATTTAGTTTGGTTGAAATTGGCCCAGTGGTTCTGGAGAAGAAGTCGAAAATGTGAAAATTCTACAGACGGATAGACAGACGGACTACAGACAATTTGTGATCAGGAAAACTCACTTGAGCTTTCAGCTCAGGTGAACTAAAAACTGAATGTTAAACAGGAGAAAAAAGGAAAGAAACAAATGCCTACACATGAAGGCCAAAATAAAGAGAACTTGAGCCGTGTGTAATTTTATGAATTTATTGTATTTTCATAAAATAGTTAGTATAACTGATAATATTTAATGATATATTTGTCATTATTTCTCCAATATAAACATCAATTTAAACAGCACCAATTTAGCAACTGTATATTGGTGTCATGTCATGTTAAATTAACAACCAAAGTGATGAAAAAATAGAACATGCATGTATATATCACAGTTGTTAGACTTATCACATAGCAATAAAATAAGTTATTCCCTAATCCCTAGACTGATTTACAAACAAGAAAAATAAATGAATTTTGCGAATAATTTGTTGGTTACCAAGCAGAATAATATAGGTACGGTAATCTTTTTAATTCATATCATGCATAAAGCTTTTCTTAAAGCAACATATTAATTAAAATGTACTTTTCTACATTTGAAAAAGATTGAAAATTTTTCAATTAAAAAAAAAATAACTGCCTGTTATTTTATTTCCCAAATAAAATGTTTTTACACAGGAATTCCACAATAATTCTTAATGCCCTCACTTTCAAGATGGCTTATTTGTACATGACTGTATAGTATTACACGTATGATTTACAAAGCATATTACTATACCATTTACATGTAGATCTTAGTGTAATGGACTGACATACTTTCTTGTTTGAAAAAAAGTATTTATCCTAACTTTCACTAAAGGGTACATTTCATTAAATCCACTTTTGTTTATTTTCAGACCCTTTAAAACTTGAACAGTGCACATCAGTAATTTTATTCTCATGATTATCCATCATATATCATTTAGGTTATAAATGAAACAATCAACTACAATGATCTTGTGCATCTCATTTTGTTGTTTCGTCCCATTAAACTTAAGACAGTTACATAACACACTCATTGTTTTCCTTTCTGCTGCAGCCACTTTGCACAGATATTTTTGACCGCTGATTGTCCCATTCTCTGTGCGGCTCCAGCTATTCTCTGGACATCGTCCACTCGGTCTGTCTTCACGGCCATCAAGTAGGCAGATCGCAGCTTTCCACACAGAATGTAGGCATTGATCTAAATACAATAATGATTTCATTGAAGAAATATTTTTAAATAAATGATAAAAGTGTCATATTTGTACATGCATATTTTTTTTTCTTATGGTAAGAAACAATTGTGTGTTTTATTATATAACAATAAAATTTACAGATACAACTACCCCGGTATATCTAAACATATATAAGTGAAACATTGAGCATATTAAAAAAAATAATGCTAAAATACAGTGTACAAGTATCTGTTCCATTATTATAAATCTGATGCATTATTGAACAAGATCATAAAATGATCTTACTTTATTAGAATCCTTTTTCAGCAACTTGATCAGATTTTCAGCTTCTTTTGCCTGCAAAAAGTAATGCATTGTGAACTTCTTGTCTTATTTTTTAGAATAATAGTTACCAACACTGAATCATATCACATTCACTCAGAAATGTATTTTATTTAAAACACCTGAAGAGCATAACTTAGAAACATCAAATATAGGCCATAGTAAGGGGGGACCAAACATTCAGAAGAAAAAAAAGGCTGTCAAACACTATTATTGAGGAGTAAAAGCATGAAGTATCTCTGTTTCCTATAGAATACTAGAAATTATTGGAGGGGCATGCCCCCCCCCGTACTTAATTTGTTTCTTACCTCGTTAGGGCTCTTTGAGATGACCAGTATACAGGCTCCCACTATTTCATCTACAGTGTCCTCGTCCCCATACCCGACCCTTGCAATGGCGTCCAGCAGGGACCTGACATAGGCGTATCGATGAGCTTTGGCCATCTCTCTGGCCACGTGAGTGAAGATCACTGTCCCACCAAGTTTATACTCCTTTCATAGAAAAAAATAAAATTAATACTTTAGTGTTGATAGATTGCAGCAAAGTAAAAGATCACATAGACCATAAAATTACATGACTATGTTACCTTACCATTGTAGCACATGGCCATTAGGGCTTAAGATGTCAATTACATGTAGTATGAAATTTCAGAGTATCATTATACCAAGTTGTTTATATTAGGTATGTACCTTAATTATCTTGTAGGATAATTCAAATGCTGTTGAAATATCATTTCCACTCAGGAGAACCTAAACAACCAACAATGATATTAGTTGAACGTGAAAGTCAACAAAGTTTTAAAACACAATCTTTGAACATATTTTTGAAATGCATATATAAAACTTTTCCATTAAAACTTGAACCCCACAAAAATATCGTTCACCCTTTGAACAATATAGAGAAACAAACCATGTTGACAAGATCTGTCCTGGTTTTAGTGTTTCCAAACATGGTGGGGAGGTACTGCCTCCCGCTGACTGACATGGGGGGTGGGACTGTGGCCTCAGGGTCAGGGTTGGTCAGGCAGTGATACAGGTGTTTTGTTACTTCTATCTGGATTGACACAGTCCTTATGTACCTGACAGAAAAAATTAGTTCCTTACATATTCCATAAAATTGCTTTTTTTCATTGAAGATTAAAAACTTTAAATATCTGCAATAAATCCAAGTAGAACTAATGAGCATGTCTCTGATCTTAATAAAAATAAGACTTCTTAGATCTTACTGTATACCCCCTCTGTTTTTAATTACATGGCATGTCTCCTAGGTATATACCAAATGCTGGTAATAATAATGTCCCATCTATTGCACCTAACTATTTTACTTTACATACTTTAGCATGCTCTTCATCACTTTTATACAAGGGTACACTCTGCAACATGATAAGATCTCCATATTTTCACAAATTTAAATTTCATCAATATTTCAAATAATGACCTTGACACTTCCTCTGGAGACTGCATCAGTCTGACTGGGTCTGAACTTTGACCTGTAGAGCTGAACTTTGACTCCTCTGATATAGTGGGGCGTCTGACACTCCCCCATTCCGAGGGATCCAGATAGGACTGCATGTGTCTCAGGGCCGTGTGGAGGTAACTAATCCGTGTGTACAGATCCAGATAACTGTTGGCCCCCTCCTGATAGAAATAGTTAATACAAGTCATGGCTGCTCGAATGTAATCCTGAAAAAACAATAGGAGAGAAAGTTACTGATTTTCTAACAGTATTAAGATCATACAGTATTTATTTCAGCTTTATTTTTCAGCTATTTTCTAGGTAAATTTGTCACTAGAAATACATATGCATGTATATGATGTAATTTTCTTTTGCAACACAGTTATTTCATCTTATTCATGGCAAAAATTTTCCAGAAGTTTGTCATATGAAAGGTAGCTTACAGTTTTACATGTACATAAAGCATTAACCATGAGCCACTTACATTTTGCTAAATGCTTGTTTAACATAATGAACCCTACCAATGACAACTTCACAATCACTTATCTGTAAGAAATCTTTCTCACCTTCATAAATATCTGGAATTCATAGAGAACATGGTGAAGCCTATTCTTAACAAGATGTCGACAGATGGCTGTCAGGTAGGGATTCCACTTTTCTAGGGACGGATCCAACATTACCATCTGGTCTGTTAACTTCCCCAGCTCCCCGGAATTCAGGGCAGGAATCAACAGAGATTCCACAAACACTTCTTTGGAACATTTCTGAAATATAGTCACTTACTTCAACAAATGTTTATCATGTCAAATTTAACTGAGTCAAACTAAGATATTTATGTGTAAAAATGGGTACATAATGTATAATAGCTTCATAAGTAATGCACAGTTCTTATTGTATCTATTGGACATGCATTTGCAGAGGAACAAACATACATGTATAGAGGTCAACAAGGAATGCTTACTCCTCCATGGCACCTAATCCAGTCACTGAATAATTTGCTCCCTATTTTTATACAATGTACTTTCAACTTTCAATGGACTTTTGAGCTAGATTACAAATTGTTTCCTCCTTATTTAATTAGTTAATTTCCTTAATTATCAATGTATGGGTAATCTATATCCTATCTAGTACACATGTATATACACTGTACATGTAGATTTACCTGGTCGAGTATATACTGTACGGCTTTCATCCAGCGTCCGTTTCTGCGGTGAAAGTTGATGATGGTGTAGAAGCTGGCATAGGTCTTTAGATAATAGTGACATTCGTGGTATTGTAGGGTGTCTGTGTCTCCTTCTTCTGTCATCTGTTAATGTACAATTTTGACAAGTCTTACATGCATCAACTAAACTAGTGATCTGAATTTAAAAGAATTCCTGTAAATCACTTTTTCTTCACAAGAAATTCATTTTCATATAGAACTGCTAACAAAAATCTCATTTTAACATATATTTCTAAAACAAAAATTACATCCAGCAATGGTAAAATTTTTGAAAAAATTCTCAAGCTCATGAATTCTAAATTATTTTTTTTTTCAAATAGAGTACCAAGAAAATTTAATGATGTACAGTACTACTTTTCTTGCTTCCCTACTATGTTTGTCAATTTGAATATACTTTCATATGAAGTTTCTTTTAAATACAATGTATCTGTATGATAACTTACCATCAATGGATCTGCAAGCAAGTCTTGCCATGTTCCTCTTTTGGTCTTCATAAGTTGCAACTACAAATGAGAGTTACAGTATGTACGTTTTGTGAAACAATTGTTAAATATTTTACAAAGATGCGACTATTTTTGTGCAATTTATAAAGAGGCTATTTCACGATCCAATTTCAATTTATTGGAAAGATCAGAGACCATGGCAAAAATGTATTTACCAAAAAATGCATTGGTACTTACTGGTGACATAATGAAGATGAAAAAGCGTTTTATTTGTCTATAACCCTATTGATCCATGTTTATACATGTACTACGCAGCACAGTTAAGGTTACAGTAAGGAGGCGGGGCCTAATTTGTACAGGAAATCTTTATTATGACGTCACACATAATATAAGGTCTTCAAAATACCACAAAATGAAATTATTTGCTATTTCAAACAGCTGGATAGCTGTATACTACATACAAATTTACTACTAGTATTACATGCAGTTTTGTCGTTTGTTAAATCCCACACGAGAGTATATAAACGATGCATCGATCGCAATGCACTTGTCAATGTGACGTCATCTCGCAAAAATGACGCAGTTTTTATACAGTAAGAGGCTGATCAATTCACCTTTTTTACAATGAAAAATTGCTTTCGTTCTCAATTAAAATATTATTTGCAGTAAAATAAAAGCCGTTAACTTGGATGTGATGTCTATCTTAGTATTTTATTTATAAACTGTACGTGCATTCTCCACTGTCGTGTGTTTGCATGCAGATTCATTGAAAAAGTAATAGAAGGGCCCTAACAAATCGATTTATTGCAAGGGCATACCCTCAATGTATCTTGTCAAAATTTTACACATAAACTCGAGAAGCATTAAGATATTTGAAAAGTGCTGCGAACCTCTTGAAATCTTGTAAATAAATTAATTATAGCAATATTTAATGTAGTTGACCAGCAAAATATTCAACCTGCCGTCAAACAAATTAAATTTTACCAATTAAAAAAGGGAATCTATATAGTTTCGCAGCACTTTTCACAAACTACATATAGTGTTGAAAAGGATTATAAAATACGCTAAGATTTTTAACTTGGTTATGCCCTTGCAATATTGAAATTTATGGATGACCTCTAAACTGCAAGTATAATTGCCAAAGTCATGTGACGTCGACATTACATGACAAATCTAAATAAAAAATCCAAATGTCCCCTACATGTAGATTTAAATCACATTACATATTTTTGATATCAGTGAATTTCTAAAAAGAATCACCCATCCTAATAAAGTATGTATTTTTTATCTTAAAAAATCGCCGATATTTCCATTTGTAACCTTAACTGGGCTGCGTAAATTAAATTAAATATATTGTGGAACTGTACCCACAGATAATTATTTGTTATACTCACATGTTTTGTAACAGATGAAGGAGTAGATTCAAGGAAGTCAATAACATCTGCCAGGAGTTTAGGTGGATGAATCACTTTATTACGATCAGATAAAGACTGCAGAAAAAAATGGTTTGAAACTTTACCAGTGGGTGTACAAAGAAACTTCTGCATGTCAGAGAGAAAAGTTACTTTTTCCCCATAGAAAAACACTGTAAATACACATGTATATTTTCTGCCATTTCTTAATATTCTTATTAATGTATATATGTTTAAGATATTTAGCATTGTACTTAAATTGGAGGAAGTTTCTTTCTGCCAAAAACGCTAAAAAGAAAACACTGCCATTGAAATGTAATACGTTTTCAGTATTTGTTTGTTGATTTGTGGATATCTACAATTTCTGAGCTGACCTTCAAGTAGCTGCAGATCTGTAGCTCTCCGAAAAAAATATATTGATAGTCCGGAGAGCTACAGTGCCACTCATTGAAAAAACTGTATATTTATTGCGCACTTTTGTTCTTAATTAATTCTTCCAAATTCTTACTTCAATTGCAAATAAGGAAAGATTTCAAAAAGTTCCTTTATCTTCTATCAAGTACTCTCATAGTTGACATCCGAACGAAGCATATTGGACCGAATTATCTTTGAAACCAAAATGGCAGTATAAACAAGCGAAATGTTCGATGATTACCATATCAGGGTCAGGAGGACTATTAACAACAATAATGAGGAATGTTTGGTTGTGGAAACAGAGAAAGAATATGTAAGGAACACACGGTTAGTAATATTTTGAGATTACAGTTTTTAAAACATGGAGAAATAAATCGAGAACCGAGCGCACTTTTTTGTGCGCAATAAATATACAGTTTTTTCAATAGGTGGCACTGTAGCTCTCCGGTCTATCAATATATTTTTTTCGGAGAGCTACAGATCTGCAGCTAACCTTCAAGCATCGACTGAATTTTTCCCTGGCGCTGGGAAAGTCCCCGTTCAGCAGGCAGTTCATCCCCCAGGCTGCCCACACCCCTGCGGGGTCAAGGCCACACTTAGTGGATACCTCCACTGCCAGATGGAGCCGCTCTACTTGAATCAATTTGTCTCTCATCCTCCTAAGTAAAGATCAGAATACAGATGAAATTCAGGGTATGCCCATTGGCCACAATGCTCACCTAGACTACATTTTATTTGGAAGAGAGAGGTCTCACTGCTTCTTTTCTCTTAAAAATGGTTTGTTTACTTTCAATAAGAAAGGAACTTTTATATAGAGATTACATTAATTTTGGAGGCTAAAACTATTCTCCATTTCTGTTTCTACATGCAAAAAAACTGGGTTTTGCAGACCTGCATTAAAAAATCCATCACACTCTAGCATGAAGTCTATAGAATGGCTAGCAGGTACTATATGACATATAGATAAACATGTACTCACGTGACATAGTCTTTCTTGGTAAGTTCTTGGAGGGTAGGGAGGTCAGTATAGTTGTCCCCTACCAGTATCCCCAATAAGTCTATGTGGCTCTGGTAAGTCTCACATCGCACCAGACCCTGGGGGTCACCAATGTTGATATACTGCATTTTTGCATGAACTAACAGGGTCTTCATCATACTGAAAAGAAATTGTGTTAAAGGGTAAAAAATTGTTTGAAATAAAAATCATTGAATTTCTTTGTAAATTTGTGCAATAGGACTTTATTCTTAGCGAGTTTGAGGGAGGGACATTCCTAAAGTGTCTTATGTGTTAAAATCTAAACCATTTATAAAAATATGTGAGAACATAAGAAAGGAATATTCCTCAAATGCCAGATTATAACAAATACCCTTGAAGTATAAACAGGAATGTTCCTAAAATACCTACCTGTAAATATCATCAAAAGGCAAACTTGTTGCAGCTCATTTAAGAAATTTTGAACCAAAAGTTGTAAAAATTGGGAGAAAAAGGGGATTAGGGAAAGTTTGATTTTCCTTTTTGATTTGGATTGAGTTCATGATTTTCAATTGCTGTTGTTTAATCTCAACAGGAAGCTATGACACACACCTGAGAACCAGACTGTAGTCCACCTCTGGGTTGGGGACCCCGGGGGCGATAGGTCTCAGGAACTCGGACAGGTTGTCACACAGGTCCAGCATCAGCTTGCCACACTTGTGGGGTTTACTGTGAAGACCCAGTAAAGACAGACACAGGGAGGTACTGGGGGCCTAGGGAAGGAAAATCAAATCATAATACACAATTCCTGATCCAATATTCAATCAATGCATAGCTATTCAATTATAAAAGGACTAATTTTCTTCACTTTTGTTGATTTACATTGTATTTTCTTTTTTATACATACATGTACAATATACTTGTATTAATTTTATATAAAGCAATTTTTAAAAGCAGAACCGAGAGTAACATATCTAATCATAGCAATTTGCATGTTTTTCAGGATAGTACACTAATTTCATACAACTGGCTCTCATTTTAAGCTAGCAAATAACCTGGATATATTCAACTACATAACTGTGCTTTTATATTTACCTGTTCATAATAAAAGTCCTCCCGCACCATTTTATTGTGATCTGCATCTTCAGGTTTTAGTTTCCATATCAGCTCTGAGTGATGCATGGCATCCGTGAGATTGAGTGACTCGCCATGCTCTGGAATTATGGGAAAGTTGGAGCCAAATGTTCGGGAGGTTAGACTGGAGCCAGACAGGTTGTCTGAGGACTGCTGGTAAATCTCTAATTCAGGTTTCCTTTGTTTATAAGAGGAAAAAAAAAATAGAAACTAAAACATGAAAAAATTTCTTCCATATCAACATCATAATAATGTACAGTAAAAATTGGTTATGTTTGCTTGGGGGTTATTACATCATTTTAATTAAACATGCAAATCAGTATTTCAACATGTATTGTATTAAATGCTTTGGGACTTTTTCCTATGAAATGTGGGAAAACTTTAGACAGCTTACTACAGAACTAGTATAAATCCCAAAAGCTTCACTTTGTGGTTTATAAATAATTCAGGGAATGCTCTTGAAATTGTACTTTGTTGCTTGTTTCTGTACACATACATGTAAATGCAGTTCTTTCTTTAAATGTAAGCACTGTAAGTGTATCCTCCATTTTTAGAGTACACTGTATACACCTTGTACATAAATTGTTCTTTACCTTGGACTGAACAGCTGGGAATAACAATCATCACAAGTCCTAACCTCCATACCATTGATTTGTGATGTCTTTGTTGAACAGGAAGAGCAGACAACTCTGCCACAACGCCGACAGTGATGTCTCCTGTTAAACTGAAAATAAAATTTGTATAGAAAATGAGGCATTGTACATGCATGGGGAAAATTACCTTATGTAAAGAAAAATTGAATGAAACTAAAGGATTATGAAATATTTTAACAAATTAATATAACCATTTCCAAAAAAAAAATAGTTTTATGGCTTGAATAAGAATCTCAAGTGCCCCTTCTAACTTTGACCTTGACTAAGTGACTTCAGTGATAGGTCACGTAAAAACTTTTGAAAATATGTGTCACAGCTCAAGAATGTACTATTTTGTTATTGTGTCCTCTCACACTCCTTTTCAAAAAAAAAAAAAAAAATTTCACTGATTAGACACTTCCCGTTAAATCATTGTAGGTTGAACCGTTTTTAAGGACGCAATGCATGAAATTTTTCACCAATAAAAAGGAAAATCATTTTAACAATGCTGATTACAAAAACACCTTATTTGAACACTAACCATACTGAAGCGCTCTACTTGGCAGACCATACACGTCTGTGTGGCACTATCCGGCTGCCATTTTTCTTTAGGTGGGGGCTCAGCTGGCATCACAAACTTACTGGACCTGGTGGTAGACCTTGGGACAGGAGAGCCTATGTTAGGACTGTTACTCAGGAAGCTTCTATTTTTACCTGAAATTTTAGAAATTTTAATAATAAAATGAATTTTCACATCAAATATTTAAAATCAAACTGCAATGTGTGCTACAATTAAAATATTCATAAGCTTGGATACAAAATTGAACACTATAGAACTTACTGTTCTAGAACACAAAGAAAAACACACTATTTTTAAAATCCTGCTTACAATTTGATTCAAACAAATATTTAATTGAATTTTCATTTAACCCTTTTATATCATATTTGAAAGCCTTGCAAAGATAATAAATGAAAATAAAAAAAAGAAACATTCACTACAAGAACTACTAAGAATACAGTCATATTCTCTTTCTGAAATTCAAGAAAATAAAATGATTCCATGCCAAGAACAGAAGAAACAGACTTAACCTGTAAATCATAACATTAGTCTATTGATTTTACCCAGTAAGTTGCAAAATTGCGGATGTTTTATCAAGATATTAAACCCATGGAATACTCTAGGTTTATTTATATGTATTTAAAATAAATATACATATTTAGTTGTAAAGTGATTTTATAATTTGTCCAAATGTCAATAATATTTCATGTACAGCTTAACTTTGGTATCTCTATCACTGATATGTTGATAACCATACCAGAGACATGTCAAAGCAAATCTACAGTATAAGCTGCAATCTGAATTTCTACTTTGTTTTCTCAAACAAACTGATACACTTATCTTGAAGTTCCTGAGTTTGAGATACCAAGGTCTCACTGTAGTAGCAAAAGTAACAAGTGAAGATAGAAAAATATTTTAAGCAGAAGCATAAATTCTCAACTAATGCAAACCAAAAATATAGTGTACCTTTTGTTTTGGAATACTTATTCAAAAAATCTGACAATTAGAGAAGAATAAATTTAGCAGATATAAGATTACAAAGTTCACCTTGCACAGTGATACTTCAACAGTACATTTTACCTATCTAGAATATACATGCATATATTAGATAAGTATCAAAGTTTTTCTACACTGTGTTCACTTTTGTAACCTGGGTACATTATATGGCTATCATACTTGTCAGCTATAAATAAGATTCATCACTCCTACGTTCACTCATAAATTTTTTTCATTTCTCCGATAAAATCCAACTCATTAAAATGCACCCATTTCAGTATACTCTGCAGGGTAAAATTTGACAGAGATAGTCTTGCTAAATAATTTATATAACGTAAAAAAAAAAAAATGTATTCATTCATCTGAATGAGAGTTATCTATCTTTTTAGAGGGTGGGTGAACCTTAAAAAGACAACCATTTGATCACAACAACACAGAACAATGAATGAATGTGGCACCATTGAGGATCATTTAGGGAGGAATTTGAGAATGTTCAATAAGTCTTCTACCTGTGTAGTCAATGCTCCTCCTGACCCTGACAGACTCAGTTAAACTGGTTCTCTTCGTGGGAGACTTGTCTGGTGCCCCGTCCAGCTTGTCTGAGGAAGCATTGGAGGAAATGGACTGCTGAGACTGAGATCGGTCCTTTTCTAAAATACCAAGTAGAAGTACTGTGAGCACTGAACTAAAAAAATGTCATCCAGTTTGCTATATGAGTATAATTATGGCAAAGTGATCTATAGCAAGATATGTTTATAACAAATCATTTTTTTGTTTACTCTGATCCTTCAAGGGTGTTTTCCTGTATAAATAATCACAATATGTTTAACTTTATTATACCATGTTACTTTTTTTTACATCAGTCAATATTTTCATTAACAATACAATGATTAAATGATTTATTATGCTTCTTGGCAAAAATCTTTTATAAAGAGATACCTGATTCAGCATACTGGATCACAATGAATTCTAAAGCCTTTGTTGCATACTCTGCTACAAGTGTATTAAAGTCCTGCTGCGTAAACCTCTGGCCCACATTTCTCAGCTTTTCCAACTCAAAATGGACTTTCTGGAATGCTGTGCTGGCCAACTCCACCTATGATCATGAACAATATCCAAACCATTAACATTTTTGAAGAATAAAAAGTTCCACATGAATTAGTTTAATTAAATTTAAACTGGCACTTCCTATTTAATTTTTTATATGAAGATGGTTTAAAAACTGGCAATCTTTTTCCCAGTCACCTTCATGTTCATCAACAGTTGCTCCAACATCAACTTGGGTTCAGCCACCAAGTGACAGTACTCATGTACAAAGTTCTCTGGCATACACAACAGCATCTGTCAATAAAATGATGTAATGTAAAGAATCTACATTGATGACAATAATATAATGATTATAATATATTCAAAATATCATAAATTGCAAAGCAAAGAAGGAATCCAGAAAGGACTTTATCAAGTTGTGGGATACTTTTGAAGATACAAATAACCAAAAAATAATAACTTTTTATCTGAAATTCAATAGCCTTTTTATACTCTTAAATCAAACAAAAATTACACAGCATTAAATAAACATTTCTTGGATTTTCTGCCCAAATAAAATTTCTTCAGCTATCACATGTACAGTTTGAACAGTCTCTCTCTCATAAAATTAAATAAGTGATAACTTGAACACAAACTTACATCACATCCTATCTTTGTCTGATGAAGTTCATCCACCCTCTCCTCTGTTAACACACCCGTCAGGTGCTCCATCATGTAAGTTACAACAAACAAACGGTCTTTCTGATTGGTCAATTTCCCAAGCAAGCTCTCACAAATTCTGTAGCAGTCCTTCTCATTTGTCTGTTTTAATTCCTCCAAAATCTAATGGAAATCGTAATGACAATAGAGTTCATATTCATTCATTGAAAACTTATTCGAAAAAATGCAACTCCATCTGCTTTAAATGTGAGAGGGCAAAAAGAACTGAATATACATAGAAAAAAAGATAAATATATGACAATATCTAGCAGTCACATAAACATGTATGTGACACTTACCATAAATGATTTTGTTGTGTCTGACTTGGAATTTTCAAGAAGAGTGAAAAGTTGATGTTCAACCACATCCTACAATGAAAATTTTTATTTTGCTTCTTTAATATATACAATATTCTAGTACTAGTATATTATACATGTATAATATACTATCAAAGCTAACAAATTAGGTCAATACCTTTATGAATATGCATTAAAAGATTTATTACATTACTTTAAATTTAAGAAAAAATGTAAAGATACAAGCACACAATAACAACATATATATACTTGTAACAAGAAGAACTTTATAGTATTCTTAATAAATAAAACTGTTCAATATTTACCAGATACTTTTGTTCTGGGAAGTTGACAAATCCACACCACCGTCTGGCCGTCTCGTAATCTCCAGTCCGCAGTAAGACAGACAACACAGTGCTGGCTTGATTTGGGTACTGGACATTCCTCCATTCTGTCAACTGCTCCAAACTGTCAATGTCTGTTTTATCCATGTTATCAAAGGATGTCCCACTGGAAATCTTAAACTGTAGGGTTTTGGCACATTCTGTTATCTACATATAAAAAAAAGTAGAAAAATTAAAGGAAACTGTTATTATAATAGCAAAATGAACAGTAGATCCCTAGAAGTACATGGCACTTTTCCTTTTTGTCTGCATACTGTGAAATCACTAATTTTCGTGGGGATTTAATTTTTGTTGTTTTCAAGGTATTGAGAGACCCACAAATTTATGACCACCACGAAATGTAAAATTTCATATGCATTACTTAAATATGAAATCAAATCCCCACAAACAAATGTTATTTCCTAAAACCTAAAAAATTTGACCCCTTGAAAATATGTGATTTTTCAGTATTAATTTGCATGAGATTTTTGATTTTTCAAGAAACAAACAAATCCAATTATTCTCCCTAAAACATGTTACCACCTTACCCTAAGAAACATCTTTAATTCCTGTATTTTTGCTTTCACAGCTGAATGGAGATATTCGTGTGATTGGAGATAGAATGCCAGGTCAAAAAGTTCACAACACTCTTCCAGAGGCAGGCTCTTATAAACTGACAGCAACAAATGAATGAATTTCTCTTTGTCTATAAATTTGTGCATACAACAGACAACTTTGTCCGTTTGTGATTGGTTTAATGACTGATTCCCACTGACCAGTTCAGTCACACAACAAGCCAAGGCAAAGTCATGGAGAACACAGAGCTGAGGTCGTTGCCTAGCAACAATGATTGGAATGCCCTCTAGTAGTGAAATCACAGCCAACCATTTTCCTTCTTTGGTCAGATCCTCTAACAATTTCATCAAAACAGATTGAAACTCCTTACTGGTGTGTAAATTGAGCATACAAACTTTCACGCTGTCTGAGATATTGTTGGAAATGAATTTCAAAATGGGGTCGGCACTGCCTAGTATTTCGGGATCCTCCGCCCCCGCGATGGGAATTACGTAGCTCAGAATGTGTCCATTTAGTATAGGATAGTCCCTGGTCAGTCTCTGGTATCTATAGCTTTTAATGTCCACTAGACTCATCTCTGAGGAGGAACGACTCCGTAAACTTCCTGTGAAATGGTCAACATTCAAATGTTCCTCTATATCATCTAACTCATCCATGCACACAAGACTGACCAATGTGGCCACCAGAGGGCTCTCATCTTTGATATACTCCAGTGTTAGGGGTGTTAACTGGTATTTCATAGGGGGCGCTTTTTTACTTCCACCACTGTGTTCAAATGAGAGGTCCAGGTTTTTGGGAAGGGAGGTAACTCTTCTGTGGGTTTTGTGGAAAGTTAATGCAGGTGAGGATGGAATGGACCTAAGATTATGTGATTCACCATCAAACTTTACCAGAAAGTTATATTTATAATTATCAGTCAAAACTTTAAAAGGAAGTTCCTTCCTTCCCGCTGTATCTGAAAGAGAATTTAGAGGAGCATAAAAATCTTGTAGTATTTTACAATTTTTTGCTAAAATTTTATTGACCACAAATTATGCAGATTTTTAAAATAGTTTTACTCTTCAAACACACACATATTCAAATTTTTATTACCAGTACACTCATTTTATGAAATAATACCAGTTTAACATCAGCAAACATTTCAATTCTTGTCCACTGCCCCTTTTCAATTAGAAAACTTACCAATACTCTCTGAGTATCCATGAACCTTGTCCATCTGTAACATTTCCCTAAGGACTGCCTGTGTTGACCCCGTGGTGTGCCCCTCAACTACATGTAGGATTCCCTCATGTTCTGCAGTAAATGTCTCCTGTTCACTGCTGAAATCGTGTCTATACCACATCAACAGCTCAGGCAGGGTGATCTAATGGGAAATTATAAAAATGTCAACAACCATGTATTAAATGATGTATTCCCTAATCTATTTTCTACTTATGGTGTTAAGGTGATATCTTATGGGTGACCAAGGTTAAATAAATCATTGCATTCAAGTACTGAGGGAAATTTTAAGAGAGCAAATAAAAGAATGATTATTTTGGATGCCTGCCTTAATTACTAATGAAAAAGAAAATTTACACCATATAAATACATGCAATCTTATGTCATGAAGTATAAACTCTGACAAACTCTGGTCCATTATTTCCCAAATGCATTCTTGACCATTCTTACTGTATTGTCATCCTTGTTGATCTGTACACAGTTTGTTAAATAATCTCTCATGGCAGACTGCAGCTGACTTTTGACTAGCTCTGGATTAAGAACCTGAAAAAAATGAACAAAAATATATGTACAACCTATATTTAGAAATTGAAAGAATGCTCTTTAGTTAATTTATAAAAAATTATATGAGCAAATGATACAATAAAATACTAACCTGTAATGGAGGAGAGGACTCTGAACATGTAGTGGTCACAAACAGAAGTCGAGGCTCTGGATAAAGTGCAAAGCTAAACCAGGGATCACTCTTATTCAGCTCTATAATAGAGAAAAAACAAAAACAAGCAATGTCATAAAAAAAAAAAACAATTTAAGGTGGACCCAACTTTTTTTAATTTGTGAATTTTCAATGCCATCTATCATATTTACCCAATGTCCTGTTCTTTAAGATGCCCTCAAATTCCAAAGGAGGTGGAAGTCCACATCGATTCAAAATAAACTTTAAATCAAACAAGCTGAAAAATAAAAATAAAAAAACATTAATACACAATCTTTTTAAATCCACGTACATTTTGAAAACATAAAAAAGAGAATATAAATGGAGCACAATAATATTTTACAAAATCTACATTCTATTCTTTCATACAATGTAATTATATTGTATGCTAAAAAATATTGGCATTTCATTACCTTACTCTTCCTAGCTGTCCAATGTCATAGCTAAAAAGACTCATTTGTACAATTTTCACCATTCCACATAACTCACAATAAATCTTCTCATCGAGATCTTCTGTATTGGAGGTAGATTTTTCGATATCATCCAAGCACATATGAAGGAACATAAGATTTTGTAAATTACCATAAAAACATAGTTTCTCTTCCCTGGATTTTAATGAATTTAAATCAAGTTCTCTAAAACACTTAGTTCCTGATACAATGTCTCTATATTCTGGAAGTCTGAGAAGACGTTTGGCACAAGAAATGTCAAAAACACCCTTTGGATTTGTGTTCGTGGTCACATCTTTCATCAGGTGCAGAAGACGAGTTAGGATGCTCCGAACCACTGTCTCTGGTCCTTCTGGCAAGGAAGCCAATATTTTTTCTGAATATCTTTCTGATACTTTCCTTTTTGTTCCTGAAAATTGAAATTAAAACATGGTAACAATCTTTTCTCCTTTATTCAGAAACACAATAAAAAAGTTTCCCATTAAAGAAGGTTGAAAAGGAACCTAAATATGCATCAATAATATAAAAACTGCAGTTACAAGTATCTGTAAATAAGCAGTGTAAATAAGCAGATAAGGTAAAAATTCAAAATCGTAAATTTATGGATGTCTAACAAACCTTTTGATATAGCTCCAATATGATAAACATTTAAAACCAGTTTAAAATATTTAAAACATTTAAAAGCAGTTTTTGGGTCATAAGCATTTTGTTCATGTCAAACTTCAAACTGAGCTTAAAACTGGACATATACTGGAGACAGGGATGAATGATATGATTTTCATAGGAAAGAACTATGAAAAATATGGTACAATTCATATGTGTACTAAAATACAACCAATTTGTCTTTCTTTGCTATATTAAGTAAAATAATCACCTTGTTTAAGGCAAAGTTTACTAGGAATGTTGGTACAGCAGCTCTGAACAATAATCTGAGTCAAACTCAAACTCAATCTCTTAGCCACCTTCTCCAACCTTCATAAACATAAAAAATATTGTAACAAAAAGCATTATTCCTAATTCATTCAGGCATTTGAATACTAAAGTCTGCATTGCCAATTTATAAATTTAAGGGAAATTTTGATTTATGCATTTTATATGTTTTCATAATACATGTACATGTTCATGTAAAAACAGCACAAATTTAATAAAGGCATATAGAACTTTTTAAAGAATTATGAAAGCTGTAAGTATCATACTTCTCTGGGAAAATTCGCAAAGAAAACATTAATCTTCCTAAAGTCTCAATTGGTCCCTCTGAGAGCATATGGAAGTAATTTTTAGGTGTTATTACAGAATCTGAAATTAAAAACAAAGTCACCTTAAATAAATCTGCATAATTGATATAAATCCTTGTCAAGCAACAAAGAAAAACCTTACAATTTAGAGAACAGCAAAATAAGAATATGTATTTTAAAAGAATGAATTTTCATTCAAATTATATAAACATTTGACTTTTTTGGAAGGGCAGAAAATCTTTAGTTAAATGTAGAAGCTTACCACTAGCTTTTGCTTCTGTTTCAGCCACTACAAAGGCCAGTCCCTTGAGATGGTCATACAGGTGTTGTAGATAGTCCCTACTGCCTGGGGAGGATGGAGGTGTTCTGTTGGATACAGTAAATAGATACCATGATTATGTAAAACTAAACTTAGCTGAGTTCATACTTTACTTAATGTCATTCTCCTCCCAACAAATCTCTTTATGAATGAAATTATTTGTTCATCCATGGAATAACATGAAAGAAGAAGAGTTACTGGAATCATTACCTCTTCTTGGGGCAATTTAACCTAGACTTTTATATCAAGATAATTTGTACTTTAATTCTCAAAATCTCAGGATTGGGGATATTCAACAAATGACAAAATAAATTGTTTTTTACACACCTGGTCATGACGGTACACATCCCTCCCTTGGGGACCTCTTTCTGCATGACGTGAATCAGGTGTTTCATGGCGTTGTGCAGCACTGGTTTATCTGTCTGAGTGGGGTCCTCTGATTTTGGGGAGGGTCTGGGACTGGTTTGGGGGCTAGTCCTTGGACTAACTTTTGAGGGACTGAATTCAGAACTACCCCTCTGCGGCCTGTGGATGTATCCTTCCAATGGCATCTTGCCATGCTGTGTGAATGCATGTTCTGTTTTATCTATGATTTTTTTCATTTCTATCAACATCACAGCATAGGTTAAACAGTCATCTCTTAGAAGAGGAAGAGTTGCTGTCTGAAGAAATGTTTGAACGCTGTGTTTGTAGAGCATCGATAAAGTTTCTTTGTGTGAAAGTGTTGTGGTTAAGTCCATGTCCCCTCCCAGCTGAAGCAAAGATTCAAACTTTAAAATAAGACTAGGAATTCCTTGGATTCTCTGATCTGATTTCTTTTTCTCTTCCCCATTAGAGATTGAGCCTTTCTGGGGTTTAATTTTGAACTTGGATTTGATTATGTCAATAAGACTGTTACATGTTTCCCAAGATTTGCAGGAAGTACACAGCATGTCAAATAAAATCATCATATGCACATGGTTCTGATCAAACAGTTCCGAATACTTCACAGGGATGCCATGCCTAGACTTTGGACAGGGAATTGTGGGAAGGCCTTTTTCAGACAGAATTTCCTCTGCTACACTATTCACAGACACAGTTGCCACCCCTGCTGCTGCCACTGATGCTAAACCTTTCATGGAGAGTTTCCCCAGCTTTACGGCCTGACTTTGACCCGAGGGAAGTTGTTGAAGTTTCTTGGAGCACTTTGAGAACAACTCTGCAAACTTGACTTCTTTTGCTTGAGGAGTGTCATCTAATCTCAAGAGCTATATGAATAAACAGATTTAAATAAGAAATTAATAAATTTTTCAAAAAAGAAATTAGATAATAATCAAGACAATGTTAACAGTTAAAGGAACTCAATAATTTTTTCCTCATATTGGTGCATTTGATAACTGCCTCTAACTGCAGCAGAAAATTTAAAGACAATGATACACAGACCTTGATGACTTCCGAAGCATGGCTGAAGTTTTGTTTTCTGATACACATATTCAGCAGAGTTTCTGAAGAAGACAACATGGTGGATATGATTCCCATTGGAATAGGAGATTTTCTGATCTTCTGTCCGGTCTGAGATCTGTGTCGCCTCCTTCTGGGTTTTCTGTCTAACTTGCTATCTTCATCTCTAGGATCTAATTAAAATAGACATTTACAAATATTCAATTAAATACACTAATTACTAAATATCCAAGGTCCAGTTAATGGCAAACTTTTAGCTGACTCTGATTATATAATTACCTTGATCTGAACTGAATAAATTAAAACCTAAGGATCATAAAGGTTCATGAAGTAAAATAGATAATGGATAAAATTTATAATAAAGACATGAGGACACACCTTTTGATGAAGATGAAATTCTCCTAGTTTGTTTGGAGGCACCATTTTTTTGTTGCAGTAAAAATGCCAATTCATCATCATTCTCCTCTAGAGAAAAAGACAGTGGTTTGGCTAGCACCACCCCCGGGGTTCGGGGGATCATTTCATGACAAACCAGCTGAAACCTCCACTGGGCCTCGCTGACAAACTGCTGGAGTTGGGACACGTGTCTTTGTAGGGTATCTTTTCCCACACTGGACTGGACCAAGCGTGATAGAGGTTCCTCCAGACTAACATCTATGACTGTTTTTGTAGATTTTCCAGGCATATCCTTGTTGCCTAATATTTGAAACTTGGCAGAACTGAGATCAACTAGACACTCTTTCAGTAAAGCTAGAATGTCTCTGACTAGATACTCGTTACACAGGAAGCCGAATTTCCGACAGCTGCTGGTACTCCCGGTGCTCAGCGTGCTCCCATTTCCAGACCCGCCTTTCTGATGGGCCAGTTTTTCCTTTAAGCTGTTCAGTCTTTGTAGATAAACACTTCGACTATTGTCTTGACTAGCTGATCTATCCCTTTTCTTAACTTTGACATCTGGAACTGTCTCTACAAATGGTTCATCATAGCTTCCGATAAGAAATTGTCCCACACCTGTTAGATCCTCACCTGTGGCTCTTTCATCAACACTCTGCGAGGGTGAGGAGGTGCTTCCCTCTGACAATATACTCTGACTCAAACTCGGATGATTACTAACTATCGTCTCACTCCTTCCTCGATCATCCTCTTCTCCAGTTTCACTATCAGAATCAAATATGGCTGAAGATTCTTGAATTTCCTCATGAGACAGAAAGAGTAATGAAAAAATGTTTTCTAATATTTCTACTCTGAATGTTAATGGCTGAAGTTTGCTCAGATAGACTTTGGCACTACTGAGTTTCTGAGTGACATTTTTAGAGTACTCTTCTTGAAAGTTATACCCTGTTTCCGATGTCCCTGAGTCACTGGAAGACATGCTTGAAATCATGTGTTCCAGCGGACTTACAGAATTAGACTCTTGCACTGGATGGACTAGTTTTTCATGAACACATTCAGCACAAAAATAGACAGCATCCATGACACTTTTTATTGCACAGTAACCAGTGTAGATAGAAATATCTCTCCATCTCTCGATATGAAACTCATCTTTTTCTTTGTCTGCCTCGAATCTCACAGATTTTGTTGACTCTGGAGGGAAACAATTCATTAAAATCTACATTCATTGCCACAATTTTATGCAGAGACTATCAATTTTCATTTTGCAATTTTTATTAGGAAAAAAACATAGAGTTTACAAGAATGAGCTTTAATGACTTTGTTGGAATTAAAAAAACTAAATGTATACTGTACATATTAATTTTTTACCTCAGGATTTCTCTCAAATAATTCTACAGGAAATGGAATTATGGGATTTCTTATACATTTGTACCTGGGTTTTTCTGGAGTGGACTCTTTTCTAGAAGGTTCAGCACTTCCTGTTGCTCTAGTGAAGCTAGGCGAGTGGACTGATGGAGTACGTACAACACAGAGTGGTTCTCCAGTCCTGTAAACATGTCCGCTGCTCTCTGATTTGAGCTTACCTGGCCCTTCTCAGCTGCTGGTAAAAGTGGCCTAAAGAAGACAAGAGAGAGAGAAATTTTTGTCTTCCTACTCAACTTCTAGAGTACTGTAAACCAACTACTGAGTATCATTTGCGTCATCTTTAATTGGCGATTCGTCAGTTAAAAATCAATCCGCAACGATTTATTTCTGCGACTAAGGAAACATTCTCCTCTACAAATGCTTAGTGATTAATATTCACAAATTAAAGTATGTAGATTGCGGAACTCTTGATATTTCTCGCAGGTGAATTAAAGTTGGTTTACAGTAATTATTTTGTCATTGTCAAATATTTTTCTTGGATATTTAATGACTATTGTGGAATCATTTGAATTAGGGTTGGGTTGGGGGAGGAGAAAATGTGTATTGGGAATCAAAATTTCACTGATTTGTTAGCTGGTTATAATTTTCTGGGCAACTCTTAAAAACAAGATTTAATTAATAAATATATTGACAAACTTATTGTTCATCAACGTTTTTTTTTTCAAAATATCTATAAATATATGTAAACTTAGTGTTACTTTAAAACATGAATTTTATAAGACTGACACCACTGAAACAGTAATGACATTACTTGGTTCTGTCTAGACACCATTTAATAAGGTCAATCTGGTATGACAGCTTATTACAGGCACTCTCCAGTACAGGGTGGGAACTCTTCCACTATAAATAGTTTAAAAAATAGTACTGACATTCTTGCACTATAAAAAGACTATCAGGTGGAAAAAATGCTTAGATTAAAGATTAACTTTCCCTGATGTTTAAAAAATGTTTCTTTTTACAATTTTGTCTGAACTCTGTAAAAATAAATTAATACCGGTATATCTTTGAATCTGCATAAATCATCGCCAGACTTTTAGAGACAATTTTGAGATGTTAAACCTGTTCGTTTTTTAAGGTGTCCAGTAGAAGTTTAGCCTGGGCACAGGTCTGACAGTAGGACCAGCCGTGTAGGAGAAGAAATGGCCTCAAGTGATCAAACATTGCTGATGATAGAAGCTGACCCAACTCCTCAAACAGGCCATGTTTTATCAAAAGGACTGCTGTGTTCTAAAAAAAGAAAAAAGTTTGAAAGGCACATATGTAAAGTGTATATTCAAACAATATAAACATGATACATTTTTTCTTGCAAAATATTCAACATTATTTTGCATTTTCTCTTTCAAATAATAAAATAAATATGAAATGGAAAACTGATTTTCTGTTAATTTTTCTGCAAAATATAAATCTCATCATTGCTCTCTTGAAAGAATGCTGTTTTTTCTCACATGTTAAAAAAATGGCAAATCATAATTACCACAACAACATTAAGAAAATGTTCTTTGTTAAGATAACAAATCAGAAACAGCTGATGCATTCCTTCCTCTGTATTCTCTTCTTTGAAAATTTTCAACATCACCCTGGTTTCTTCTGTAGCATCAACATCTCTAAGATTCGAAAGAAAACTACAAGTCTTGACATAAACTTCATGCTCTAGCTTCAGAAATTCCTGCACCAAATAATTATTTTCTGCCCCAATCAGGCAGGATAACAAGGATTTTCTATTCAGTATGGGCCTCTCTCCACAAGACAACTCCAAGAACCTACCAAAAACCTCCCTAATTTCTGAATAATTTTCATAGGTTTGGGGATTGAACAGTGAGAGTATCTGATATAAAGTTTGCAGATTATCATCCTGTGATGACACTGTGTTTTCCTCTCTGCTCTCAGCCCCCTTCTCCCCGGCATCTGGAAATTGAGGAAGGGGTTGGGAAATTTTATCCAAAATACTGCCAATGGCCCTGATGTAGAGTAACTGCAGGACTTTGTTGTTTTTCTTGTACTGTTCATGGTCAGAATTTGCATGAAGAGACTGTATTAATCTGTTTCCTAGAACTGGGTTCTTTTGTAGAATGGACAACAGTGTCTGTAGAAGTTGTGTGGTAACCACACGTGGACTGCGGGCCTGGGTGGTCCCCCGACACTCCAGCTGAAGCACATTCTGGTGGTACTGGTACAATTCCTATGAATAAAGACATCAACAAGTATATTTTCTACATAGTAATTTTATCTGTAGTTATATATTTCATCAAACTTTAAACAAAATATTGGCATATGTACATACCTTGAGTATTGTTGCAGGTATCAATTCACAGGCATCAAATAATATCAATGAAAACTCAACATCCTTATGTAGTAGTTCAAAATCCTTTTCCTTAAAAAAAAATATAAATGATTTATAAGGATATCAGTCACTGAAACATAGCAAAGTCAGCAAAAAAGTCAGCCCCCCAAAAAAATGTCTCTGAACAGTTCCAACCATTCCTAACCATTATTTCTACTTTTGGCAACTTGCCTTTTAAGAAAAACTGTAAAAAGTCATGAGTACCAGTATAATAAGAATGTACAAACTAGTTCCAAGATATGCAGTGTTGTAGTTTCTTTTAACATCTCATTTATAGTGTGGTACCTTGCCTTCTGCATTTACTTGAATTGGCATTTGACATATCAATTGTTTTTTTTTATCTGATGTCCCATGAACACTTTAACGATGGGACTAAACAATTTTAACACAACCTTGTAAAACTGCTAAATATCTATGGACACTTAAGAATATCACTATTGTGTCATACCTCATATGCATCATTTGTAAGTACATGTTCAAGTGTTAGTACCTTTGCAAAGGAAGTAATGCACCAGTGTGCTTTGTATGTTAGCAAAATTATTCAATGTTTAACGCAGGACAGTTTGCATGAAAGCTTTTCCCTATGACACATATGCAAAGAGAATTCATAATAAATCTGAAATGAAACACTGGTGTGGGGCTCAGGTTTGTTTGAAGTCTGCAGTCTCTTTGGGTGTCTTTATTACCTCTGATGTTGTATTCTTCAAAGTCCTGTATTTCATCAAACAAAGCCATGATAAGTGTAGTGGTGACCTGATGTTTGTTCCTGTTTCACTGAAAGAGGAAAAAAGTTAGCTGACTTTATTGAAGCCATCATGTTTATTTCAAGGTAGAGCGATTGTAGGTGTGACATGGTCCTGTACCAGGAAGATTTAATGCAGGATGTAGACTAGTGAATAGAATTTCGAAATTCCACTTGACATATTACAACAGCCAAAATCAAGAGATTTGCTTGAAGAAAATAAATATTTATGAAAAGGAAATCAATGTGTATTTAGCATGCTTAAATTTAATTGAGATCTAAACATCATGACATTTACCTCACATTCTGTACAAGCTAGGTTTTAAATTTGGGAAAATTCCGTCAATTTTGAGTTGAAGTGGCAACTAAAATTTACTCAGCTATCATAGAACATGTGTATTTAGAATAGTTACATGATGACCAATGTTTTCATATTAATATCAGAAAAAAACATTCTTGTCTATGTAGATCTGCAATTATAATGTAAATAATGACAAAGCCAATTAAAACACCCTCACTCCTCATGTTATCATATAATGACATATACATATAAAATATATATATATTTAACTCATATATAACAAGTGCATATACAGTTCTCTGCAAAGTAAGGATGATCTATGAATGATTTTGATTGGCTGGGTTAGACTGTGGGATACAGAAATCAATAGAATTATTCATTTTCAAATCCAAACTACCTGCGACTAAAAGGAAATCGAATGACATCGAGTAAAACGTCTTTAATGTTGACATCAGCATATTTTTCTTCAGCATTTAGTTGATCGATACAAGCTTTTGACAACTCCCACTCGCCTCTTTGCAAATGATAACAAAAATATTTAAAGAGTGTTTGAATCGAATGGGTTCTCTCCTCCCCCAGTCTGAATAAACAGGAAGCATCTGCATTTTCAACACTTTCCATATCCAATGGAATAATTTTGTTCAATTTTCAAACATATTTATCATATAAAAGCTGAAAAAATGTCAAATGTAGAATGACACTACTGGGAGTCGCCATTTTGTAAGTCACATGAGAAGTCGACCTTTGAACCAAACAGCCAATGAAAATTTGTTTAACATTTTCTATTGTCCAATAACAAAGACGATTTCATAATGCGGTAATTTCGAAGCAGGCTTCGGTAACACATGAAAACAAAAGACAGAGGTCTTCATTTGGGTAAACAAGTTTAATTTTTAGGGAGTTATACTACACTTAAGTCACACTTCCATTCTTATGCCCTAAAACTTTTGCAAATACTCCAAATAACATTGACAAAATTTGGAGCATGTTCATGTCTGTTCATGTTGCAATGTTTACATTTTTGTACGCAAGTCAGAACAGTTCATTTGAGTTTGTTCATGTTTCAACTTTGGTTCTGTCAGTTATATCTTTGCCTGTTCTGAGAGTGGTATTGTTGGAGTAACAGTTTAACCCAGCAAATGATGGGGAGTGGATCTCAAATTGTCCATGAAGCAGGGACATCCATACCCCCCAAACCTGTAATTCAGTCTGTGCAGGCAGAAAAAGAATGTGCTGTTAAAAATGAAGCAAAGGATATGGCAAATAAAGAGCCGGATCCATGCCCTTTGGATCCTCATATTTCTACTTATTCTGCAGGTCTCTCAAAGTCAATTGGAAAGTATGTGGTGACAGATTTGTACAAAACTATTAGGGCTATAAACATTACAAATTTTAATCAAATTTAAAAAATGCAATGAATAAATTCAAGGTTAAACTTCAAAGCTATTGAGAAGTTAGATGGCATGCATAACTCTGAGAATATTATAATACAAACTGTCTCGATTCATTAAATTATGTTTTTATAAAAGGTAGATGAACTATATGGGGCAGGCATACTTAAATTTATCTAAATATCTTCATTGTGTTGATTCTCCTCCTCAAATTATGCTGGAAGTTTAATCGGATCAAGTGGAGTTAACGGATATGTAGTTCCTTATTACGGCGGATATTCTTTCATAGAGTTGTGATTTGGTTATATTTTACTGCTAGAAATTAAAACAGGTCGACAGGTCGGCAGGTAAACATTTGCTAATAAACAGGTCGGCAGGTCCGTCACAAGTCGGCAGGTAGACAGGTCGGCAGGTTACAGAGAAGTCGACTGGTAGGCAGGTAAACATTTGCTAATATACAGGTCGGCAGGTCCGTCACATGTCGGCAGGTAGAGATGTCGGCAGGTCGACAGCTAAGCAGTTTCTGGTTAGTCCTCGCACATTATTCGACAGATTAGGGTTAGTCTAGCATCCATCTGAGAGATTAGGGTTACTCCTCGCGCATTATATTCCTGATTTGGGTTAGTCTTGCATCCATCCGAGGGATTATGGTTAATCCTCGCACATTTTTCTACTGATTATTGTTAGTTTTGCATCCATCCGAGAGATTATGGTCAGTCCTCTCACATTATTCGACTGATTAGGGTTATTCTCGCATCCATCTGAGGGATTTAGGTTAGTCCTCGCACATAATTATACCGATTAGGGTTAGTCTCGCATCCATCCGAGAGAGTAGGGTTAGTCCTGGTACATTATTCTACTGATTAGGGTTAGTCTCGCATCCATCCGAGAGATTAGGGTTAATCCCTGCACATTATTCTACTCTCCATTTGGTCCCTGATGGCCGACCTGTCTACCAGTCGATCCGCATACCTGCCGACCTGTCTACCAGCCGACCCGTCTACCTGACGACCTATCTACCTGCCAAACCTTCTGCCTGCGAACCTGTCTACCTGCCTAACCGTCTACCTGCTGATCCCGACCCATCTACCTGCCGACCTGTCGACCCGTCTGCCTGCCGACCTATATACCTGCCAACCCGTCTACCTGCCGACCTGTCTACCTGCCGAACCGCCTACCTGCTGATCCCGACCCATCTACCTGCCGACCTGTCTACCTGCCGACCCGTCTACCTGACGACCTGTCTACCTGCCGAACCTAGAAATTAAAACAGGTCGGCAGGTAAACATTGCTAATATACAGGTCGGCAGGTCCGTCACAAGTCGGCAGGTAGACAGGTCGGCAGGTAGAGAAGTCGACAGTTCGGCAGGTAATCATTTGCTAATATACAGGTCGGCAGGTCCGTCACATGTCGGCAGGTAGACAGGTCGGCAGGTCGACAGCTAAGCAGTTTCTGGTTAGTCCTCGCACATTATTCGACAGATTAGGGCTAGTCTAGCATCCACCCGAGAGATAAGGGTTAGTCCTCGCACATTGTTCTACTGATTAGGGTTAGACTCGCATCCATCCGAGAGATTAGGGATAGTCCTCGCACATTGTTCTACTCTCCACTTGAGTCCTGATGGCCGACCTGTCTACCGGTCGATCTGCAAACCTGCCGACCTGTCTACCTGCCGACCCGTCTACCTGACGACCTGTCTACCTGCCGAACTGTCTTCCTGCTGATCCCGACCCATCTACCTGCCGACCCGTCTACCTGCCGACCTGTCTACCTGCTGACCCGTCTACCTGTCTGCCTGCCGTCAACCAGCTGTGTACCTCTCTACCTTTTTTGTACACATATACTTTCCGACTGAAATATGCGTATGAATATACAAATATAAATTATTGCGCCGAACTACTTTGTCCGTACTCTCCACTTGAGCCGTTTAATCTAAGATGAACTTTTGTCTCATCTTTGCAGAGTCAATGTTTCTGACCCACTTATTTAATTAGCATATCACAGAAAATTATTATAAATACAGACTTTAATTACGAGTACATGTATGTTATATGATGGAGCATCATATGGCTTGGGGAAGAGTTTAACTGCTTACTTTACTTACAAAGTAATTGATAGTTACTTGTTAGCACCTGAATTATATGCCTTCTAAGCTGATTTAATACTTATTCATGTTCAAGTCTCCCCATCAACCTGAATCTCATTATGTGATGTCATCTGCTCTATACCTATATACACACATCCTAATTTACCAATAATTTGAAATACTAATAAAGTAACACTTCTGTGAACTTCTCATTCTCAATTCATGAAAAAGATCTCTATGCTCTGCCATCTAAATAAATGTATATAAAGCAAAAATTTACTCCGCATATAAAAGATGTTTCAAGATGGAAAACTGTAGAACTGCCACCTTTTGAACAAAGTTCTGTCCATGAATTGTAAACCATTTGTCGGTTAAATTAATTAAACTATCAACAACAAAAAATCAACACTGGAAGGCTAATTTCTCAGAATGACACCTTTTTATGACAATCAAAGATTGACACTGGCATGTGTTGAAAGATAGTGTTAAGGATTAATTCCTTTGAAACAAAAATATACAGTATAGCTACTGGTCAGTCAGATTATTCTGCAGTGCATTTAAAAATTATATATTTCATTGCAAAATGAAAATAAGTTGGAGACATACAATTATGTACATATAAACTGCTCTAGGTACTTTCACCAAATTGATCTATAATATAAATATACCATCATGTGCTCTTCTCAAGAATGCCTTTCTTTTCATTTACTGAATTAGCTAATATACATGTACACTCAATTGTTTTGTCACCCTAGGTATATTTCTCGCTTCATTAATTTTGAATAGCCCTTCCAAAACTAAAGGCTCTGTTTCTCCCTTATATGTGTTATCTTCTCGGCCACTTTGTGCCTGTGTTGACAGATAATTCCATAACAGGTGTTAAATAAGGGTGACAATGCAGTTACAATTTGCCATGGACAGGTAACTCTTGATAACCCAAGCCCCAGGGCATTTGTCATTAGCTTTAGGGTGCCTTCTGATTATCTTTCAAACAATCAGCTTGATCTTTTTATTTCCTTGTAATATTATTTTCATTGTTGTTAACAGGTTAGTAAAAGAATTTTTTTTCTATTTGTGTTTAATTGTTGAGGCTTTTGTTCCCTCTTATACTAGTTTATTTGATCCTCTCCTCATAGGTGTAAAGTCATTTTTTTTGGTCTTACAAAAAGTCATGCATACATGTGCATGTACCTGTGGGAGAAGGTAGTTGGCTCATATATAAAATATATTGATTGAATTTTTCAATCTTGATCATGTTTCATTTTGCTTGCAGTGAATTGATTTTATCATCTTTTTTTAAAAACTGTAGCTGAAAAATCATTATAATTTTTCTCCTCTTTATTGCAGACCCAGAATGCCCAGTACATTAGAGGATTTTGAAGTCATTGGAACCATTGGATCAGGATCGTATGGAACATGCAAGAAAATCAGGAGGAAAAGAGACGGAAAGGTAAACTCTGAGGTTTCAATTTACAATAATATTAGTTAGAAATTAGAAGTGTGCAGTATAGCTCTGTCAGAGAACATAAATTTGTTGTTGAAACTTTCAGGTTACAATTTACCATAATATTAGTTTCATGTAGATATTAGAAGTGTGCAATATAGCTCTGTAGACATAAATTTCTTGTTTATCTGTACTGTCAGTTGGAAGTCTTTGTTCAGCTGTGGAGTTAATTGAGATAAATTGAGCTGCAATCTTATCTAAGAGCCTAAATTCTGTAGGTTTATCATAGTGTTTGAAACCATAAATAACCCATTGATAGTACATGTGGTCAGGTGTAAATAGGTCTTACATAACTTCTTTCTTTGAATTTTATTTTTAATCTTGATTAATTAAGAGGAACCATTAGAACCTAATCATATATGTGTTGAACAACTGTTGAAATATTTGCTTTCTCTGATATGACTGTAGCATTGAACTTTGACTTATGGGAAGTGAAAATCATAAAACATTTGATCACTTGGAAGCCAAATATCCTATACAGAAACAGCTATATGAGGATAATGTATTCAAATTAGTGTTCTGAGTGAAACTTGCATATATAATTTTTAATCATTATTGAATAATTTCTTTGCTCATGGAATACCAAAAAGTTACAAGCATGTACTTGTGTATTTTCTCACTTGTACACTACATGCACTTAACTTATGTATGCTAAAATAAATTGTTTATCTGAGTGTTTTTTATTTTCTCAATTTCTTTCATGATAAAAAATTACATTTAACTTTTTCAATACACACTGTACTCTATGATACTGAATTAAGATAAAAGCATTTCAGTTATTTCAAAGGAATAGGCATCAACCACAGGAAGGTATTTTTGGTTCTGAAGTTAATGTTTAATTTTACATTATTTCCTGATCATGACAAGGCACACACGACGATTGTGACTGGCATGGGGATGCTTACTCCTCTATTGCACCTGATCCCACCTCTGATGTTTTGGAGGTCCGTGATTGCTCTGCTTCATATTTGTATTGTTTATAGAACTTTTGTGCTTGAATACTGTTCAATATATCCAAGCTGCAATAATGAAGCCAAAAAAAAGGGGGGGGGGAGAACTACATAATTACAGTTAGTTATCTCCATATATATAATTCTCTATAGGTCCTGGTATGGAAGGAGATGGAGTATGGCACCATGACAGAATCAGAGAAACAGATGTTGGTGTCAGAGGTCAACTTACTCCGGGAACTGAAACACAAACACATAGTACGCTACTACGACCGAATCATAGACCGCAGCAACACCACCATCTACATCATCATGGAATACTGCGACGGAGGGGATTTATCTGTTCTCATTTCAAGTTGTAGAAGAGAAGGGTAGGTCAACTTTTATTGATGGAACATAAGTATATATAAACAATATTTAACATAGCATTTAACAAAAGTATAACAATTAGATAGGTGATAAAAAAGAATGAGTGGTCAAATAGAATAATTCACTTTGTAGTTTTGATTACATGCATATATATTGATAAAAACTGGAGTACCCTTATATTAAAAATCATATATTATAAATGCACCAGTCAAAGCCAAATACTCTACTAATATGCTCCTAGTATTTCACAGCAAAAGAAATTGCAGACTATGTATTTTTATATTGTAGAACTTATCTGGATGAAGATTTTGTGTGGAAAATGTTGATACAAATGACATCTGCTCTGAAGGAGTGCCATCGCAGGAAGAATGGTAAAGCAGTATTACACAGAGACCTGAAACCAGCCAACATATTTCTGGACTCGGACAATAATGTGAAACTCGGTGACTTTGGACTTGCTCGAGTTCTACATCATGAAACCAGCTTCGCCAAAACCTTTGTTGGAACTCCCTACTACATGTCACCTGTAAGGTTCAAAAGATGCAGAGATTTTTAGCATTGATTAACTGCATAAACTCCTACAAGTTCATTTACATTGACAACAATCTAGCAAAAATAATATGCATATTCTTTTAAGTGCAAGTGAACAGTGCAGTCGCACAAACTTTTTAATGAAAGGGCTCCACTTTTCAAGTTTTTTTATTTAGATATCATATGTATGTATGAATAATAATTGGGTGCTATTGCATATGAAATTATTGATATAAACTCTTTATTGTAACTGTTTGGTATTAAACTTCAGAATCTAGCACAATACATTGTACATGTAATACATGTACCTTGAATTTGATTGTCTTTACAGGAGTTAGTCAACAACATGTCCTATAATGAGAAATCAGATATTTGGTCCATGGGCTGTATGCTGTATGAGATGTGTGCCTTACACCCCCCGTTTACGGCCAGTAACCAGCAGGACCTGAACAAGAAGATCTGTGTGGGGGACTACAAGAGGATCCCCAGCCGGTACTCCGAGGATCTCAACAGTATCATCTCCAAACTGCTCTGTGTAGAGGTAAAGTACTTATCAAAAGTAACATGTCCAAACTACTCTGTGTAGAGGTAAAGTACTGATCAAAAGTATCATCTCCAAACTACTCTGTGTAGAGGTAAAGAACATGTACTAAGACTACATTACTGTTTAGCAATTAGTTTTCACAGTAAAATTCAACATTTTTAAAACATACCTTATAAGCAGAATTTTTAGCGGGATTTAATTCTTTTTCGGTTTTATTAGCAAGGGTGCCAAGATTACTAGAATTAAATTTCGCTAAAAATTAATTGCTCTTTGTTTGTAAAAGTTCTTTTAATGAGTTTTTTAAAATCTGGCTAAAAATAAAATAGCAATTTTTTGAGGACAAATTGCTAAATTTGCGTCTCGCTAAAATTTCCACATATACGATATACAGAGGGTAATTTTATTGCTTCATCTTTGTGTAGGTCAACAAAAGACCCAGCATTGAGGCCGTCCTAGCAGATCCTATAGTACTCCGAAGGAGCCTTAAGTTGGACAGTGCTCGACGGAGCTCTGCAGGTAGTGCCGGGGCAGACTCACTTTATACATGGGAGGAAGAACTGAAGATTAAAGAAAGGAAACTGGAAATGAAAGAAAAAGAATTAAAAAGTGAGATTCTATGATTTATTTTACTGAGATGTCAAATTTTCTTCTGGTTTTCATTTAGCATTGATAATCTAACTTTTTTCAATATCTTCTGAATTACATTTTTCTTTTAGGTCAAGAGCGAGAACTTGCCATCAGGGAAAAAATGATTGAAGATAAATTAAAAAGGTAAGATAGGCCAGCATATTACCTGACTTTTCCATCCATTAATTTTGTTTCATTTAGATAAATGCACATTGATTTTTGGTGACTTCTTTGTTGTAGAATTGAGTTACTAAGTAAAGAATTCAGAAGAAAGAGTGATCTGTCTCGTGAAGTCTCTTCATCAGGGGATGGAGGTAAAACTTTATTGTCCCCAATAGCACCAACCCCTCGTATGGTGGTCAAACCCATGAACTTTCCTCTGCTTTGCATTCCTTCTAAATTTGGTACTCAAAGATCACCCTTGACACCAATTAACTCGGACAGTAATAAAAGAAGTTAATGGTGTCATGTGTCCATGCTACATCTCTGTGTGTGTATTTGCTTTTTTAGTGGAAACAGATAAGGGAAACTCAAGACATTCAGTTTCCCTTATCAATACTTTTTTCCTGCTTGTAATTTTCAAATTTCAATCATTTTAAAGCAAGATTTTAATTCAAAATTAAAATTGACTTTTTCATGCAATTTGAAAACATTATTATGTAATAATACATGTACATGTAATGTCATATGCTTTCAAGTTTATATTTTATGAAATGATGATTGAAATTTCTTTGCTTTGTTGCTTTCATGCTTGTTTGAAATATTTCTATGCAAAATACTTTTTTCTAATGGTGCTATGGTAGATGTTCTGCAAAATCAGTTTTCTGTACTTCATGCATTGCAAATCTGATTTCACAGCTCATATTTGCCAAAAGTAAAACTTTCATTTTATATTCAATCATGTTCTTTTGCTGTGCTGTTTTTCATCCATAGTGTTTCAATAACCACAATATGTGTATTCAATGGGAAAAAAAATGCAGTGAAAAAAAATTTAAAACATTTGATTTAAAGTTTGTTTTCCGTACGATTTATTTTTAAAAGTAATTATTGCAATTTTCAAAACTGAAATATCCACTGCACTTTTTTTTTGATAAATGTTTGACTGTGCTGTGCTCCTTGTAAAATCATGCTTTCATGTATATTTTCATTTCTGTTGATGCATGTCTCATTTCATATTCAAATATATTCAAATACATATTCATTTTTGTGTTTGTCTTTTCATTTGTGTTTGCTTTTATACGTTCTTTAACTTCTTTTTGTGTGTGTATTCATACTTTATAGTCATTTTCATTTGAATCTGATCTGAAAGACGAAGTCTGTCAAATAGCCCTAGTTAATTATATGCTACCCTTGCAACTAATCAATTTTTAACCTAAAAAAAAAGAAATTTTCTATAAATATAATTATTGTTCATTCCCTTTTATGAAATTTGAGTGTTATTTTGTTAGGGTAATTCAATGATGTCTATTTTTTATTATATATTAACAAGCTTTATAATCTTTTCAAATGCAAACTCATTTTTCAGATCAGAATGTTACTCTTATATCTCATAATTTTAAACTTTTGTGCCATTTATTTACTTTTGTAGTATTTTAGTTATCTTAGCTTGCATCTGATTTTCATGAAATTCTCTCACCCATCATCCTCCTTTGGGTATCTATACTCTGAAATAATGTGGTTAAAATTACATACTCTTGGACTAAAATACTGGTATATGTATATTTTAAAATATATCTTTTGAAGAACAATATTATGCTCTGATTAAGTAATTTAAATCACTTTATGATCACAATACTATGGAATTTATCATTTGATTTACTGTGACTCTCATTTCTCATAGCTTTGAAATGTATTATGAACTTAACCTGTATGTCAGTACATATATTCATTCAAGATGGAAACTTGGGGCACTGGTACCCATGAACGTTGACTCCTCACAAATTTAATGACTCCGTCACAAATAAGTATTCACTTAGGTGTATTTGAGCATTGTACATATAATTATCATAACTCATTTGAGTTACTTCTAGCTCACTCTGTCAAAGTTGTGTATAACTCTTGGTATCAGCCTCCCAGGTTTATGCTTTTGGAGCAGATTTCTTTCTGCAAATTTCTATGCCCTTTATTCATTTGATGATAATTAATCAGAATTGCATATAGAATGCATCATAAGACAATCAGGTTTCAGATGCTGCATATTTAAAACAGGTACAATCACACCTTGTTATCCCAAACTCAGTGAGCCTGAGACAAAATTTTAGATTTTTGAGGATTCAAGATATCAGATTTAAAATTCTTACAGAACTGATTTGGACTTTCAATTAAGTACATATAAATCCAACGTATTCGAAACAAGAGGCCCAGGGGCCACAGCGCTCACCTGAGCACATCGACTTGGAAAAAGCACATATCAGATCAGAACTGAAAGTTTACTGAGGTTGGGAGGGGGGCTTGAATTTTAACCCCCCCCCCCCCCCCCCCCCCCCCCCCCCC
>PRKT01000033.1:988041-1055801 GCA_003671525.1 Saccostrea glomerata
TACATTCCTTCACATTTATATTTATTGTTTTGTCTTACAAATTTCTATTTTATTTATTTTTTTTTTAAATATTTGAAGACAGACACATGCACTTTACAGCAAACTTTTAACCACAAAAAGTTGCACCTCATCCATATTTGTGACTAGGAAAAAATGACATAAATTATGCTTGTAAGTAAAACAGGTATTGTGCAAATCTCATGCAAATGGTTAAAGTGATGAATTTACATGAACAATGTAATTCATATGTATTATTTTATTTATTTCTTTGATGTTTAAATACATGTAGACATCTAACCATATATCTATGTTTGACATACATGTAATATCATTTACCAGTATTTTAAAATAGTTGCAAATTGCAAACTAAATGTGCTCATAAATAATTTACATTAAAAAAAAACAGTTGCTATTTAGCTCTGTGATATAATTTAATATCTTTTTATTTGTTGTTTTGTTACTGAATAATAAAATCATAGCCTTGAACTTTTTTGTTATTAATTAAAGGCTAATAAAGAGTATGGAAATTAAAGCAAGCAAATTAAAAGAATCTTGGTCCCCCGCTCTCGGTGTCTTTGTGGGTGAAATGTAATTTTTATGGCATATTGTATCAAAAATGAATGCCCTATAATACGTCATAAAGAAGTTATCACTGAAGTTGATTATCATAGTGTATTTAGAAAGGTATTGTCACAGGTAATACACATAATGTATAATATGAAAGCCTCTTCTCATTCAAAGTTATGACCAAAGTAAAAGTTTTTGAAAAGTGGGTCAAACTCGAAGGTCACTAGGTCAAAAATCATAGTGTATTAAGAAAGGTCATGTCACAGGCAATACACAGATTTTAAATGAAAGCCCTTTGTCTTCTCATTCAAGAGTAATAACCAAGGTTAAAATTTTTGAAAAGTAGGTCAAAATTCAAGGTCAAGGGGTCAAAATTCATAGTGTTTTAAGAAAGCTCATGTCACAGGGAATAAACACATTTAATATGAAAGCCCTATCTCTTCTAATTCAAAAGTTATTGGCCAATTCAAAGTAATGTTTAAATTTTAAAAAGTAAGTCAAACTTCAAGGTCTGTCAAGGGGTCAAAGATCATACTGTATTTAAAAAGGTCTTGTCACAGGTAGTACACAATAACTGTGAAATCACTAATTTTCATGGGGTTTAATTTTCGTTGTTTTCAAGGTATGAAGAGACCCACGAATTCATGCCCACAATGAAATGTAAATTTTCATATGCATAACTATTAAAAAGTTCTTCATCCACGAAATCAAATTCCCACGTCACGAACCAACATTTTTTCCTCAAACCACGAAAATTTGACCCCACGAAACTATGTGATTTTACAGTATAATATGAAAGCCCTATCTCTTTTCATTCAAAGATATGACCAAGGTTAAAGTTTTTTTGACAGAGGGACAAAACTACAGACAACAGACAAATAAGATTTAATGTCCCCTCACTTTCACGATAGCGAGGGACACTAAAAAGTTGCAAGCTACATATACACATGTACATACACATACAATAATGGACTTAAAAGTGGTTAAAATGGAGCAATATATCAGTTCAATTTGCAAATTAAAATCCCTTAATTTTCAGAGAAGTACAGTGTATATGTTGAATTGACAATGATCCATAGTATTATCTTCTGCTAAAATGACATGCCTTAAGTTTGTTTTTCCTTTTCACAATTCATACTAATTTTGTGTTTTCAAAATGTCTCTGAATGACATTGAAACTTTGTACAATCTTGTGTATTAACAAAAGCACATCCAAGATTCAATTTTGATATATTTTTTCTCAATTTCAAACCATATTAACCACCTTAAATATCCATAATTGTTGTCAAATCTTACAGTCTGGAATTAAATTGACAAAAGATGCACTTTTGAAACACTGAATCCCCTTTCTGGCAGCTAATGACCAAGGTTCAAGATTTTCAAAATTAGACCAAATTGACTAATTCCAAGATCTCAAGATCTTAAGATTATCTTAAACAGCCTTTGTGATGACAATACTTAGTACTCCGAGTCTAATGACATGTCTACATGTTCTTACAAATACTATGCATGTCTGACAGAGGCAGTGCGAAAGCCCAAGCAAGAATTTTCTTCTATTTCCACATATGGAAAATATACAAGTTTCCTTGTATATATAAATATACAATTTTTTACCTTTCTCTAGTCCTCCACCACTTTTAGGAAAATAAAAAGTTGAAAGGGACATAAAAAAAGTCCCCATGAATCTTAAGCATTCTGAAGTAGGGACCTATACATCTTGAAAATGGAACATAAAAACTCTGTTTTAGATAATACCAGAGAAAAATTAACTAATGTTATGTTTTGAAAGCATTATATGAAAAATGAACTATAAATTCAATGAAAAATAACCACAAAACCCAAAATCTTATTTAATGATAACACTTATTTTACATCTAAACAGCTGTAACTTCCCATTTCACCATTCTTTTCCAGACCATGGATCTGGGCGCAATGTACGTCCACCAAAGAGTTTGCTTTTATTCAAATGACTGTCCATTTTGTCAAATACAAATTTCCTCTCTAAATATTTAGACATCACAAACAGGGGTGGTATGGCTAAATAGAAAGCTATCAGGGTTCTTTTTCGCTGTGCTGATGTCTGAAATGGAGATTGAAAATTTAATAAATGCAATATCAATCATGATGAATCATAAATATACAAGATCTCGATTTGTAGTCTTTGGATTGTATTTTTTTTTTCTACTGTTCTCTTGTATATTGAAGAAAAATTTGAAATGGTAGTTAAAAAATATAAAAGTACAAATAATTTTTAAGGTGTAAGGATTCTTTTAAGACATCCGACAGTCTAGTTGGCAGAATGTGTTACAGTTAGATGCAGTTTTATATCCAAATGACAAACTAATTAAATGGCTCTGTTCATTATGCTTATTAATTAATGGAAAAATCTTTAGTGCAGTATTCCACCCTGCTTTTTTTCAGAATTTCTGCTGATTTATGTACCAGCCTCTAACCAGCTATTTAAAATACAACTAAGTTATACATGTCATGTCAAAAACTCAAGTACACTTATCTATGATTGCATGTACTAAGTTGAAGAAGATGATAATGCTAAATGTTTACTTTAGTTCATTAATATTTGCACATGTTCAGGGCTAGACAAATAGCACTGCCCAACGCCCAGGACAATCAGTTTTGGTTGGTGGGCTAGTAATTTGATAACAGGTGCCTGTCTGCGGACAAGTTGTTTTCCAATTAACAAAAAAAATATATGTACAATACTCAAATATCTTTTATGTTATCGCTTTCAAAGTATCATGAATCACAGCAAAGCACCTGTTTTCACTGATATTGACTACTGCATCTGCTGTACATACGTACATCATATAGTCGGAACTCCTCTAGAATTTACCCATTAACGTGTTGTGAAAATATGCAAATGTCGTAAAACATGGAGTTATTGATGTCGTCAAAAACGTGGTATGGGAATTTAGACATTTATTGTCAAAATACATGTATTAAACTCATACTGTGAATACAGATGCTAGTGGTACATGTATTAAAATTGTTGTTGATTGCTGTTCCCTTGCAATCACACAGCATGCAGTAGTGTTTTGTTCACAGACTTGTTTTGTTTGTAGATTTTATGAGATTGATCAGTGTTCGATATCTCCACCTTTTTCCATTAAATAAACACAACATTACTTTTTTAATAAGTGTACATGTATTTTATAGCATAATTTTGAGGAAGAATCCTCCTTAAAATCAATCATTTTCATCTAAATTTATCTGTGGAAGAATTTCGTGATTTTAGATCTATGATGGATTTGTGTATAGACGACTTTCACATTTACAAAAGTTATTCCCCTTTGTGGGGTCAATCCGGGGTCAACCGGCATAAGGTACTGTTTTCCCTCTGTAACCTTACTTGTAACTTTATGGGTCAGTATGTTAGAAATAAAATCTGTATGAATATGTTCATTATGTTTTTCATGTTGCCCCACACCCTGGCAATACAGGTACAGATCGAAATTGTCCGATAACGTTTTAAAATTAAAAGTATTTACAGTTAATTTACAAAGGACAAAGTGGGAAAAATTTGCGTTACGCCGACAACGGGAGATAACTCTTAGGAATGTGAAATTCGTCTATTGTTTAGGTGTCTCACTCAAGAAATAATTTAATATCAATGCTTCAATTCTATGTATTTTAAGAAAACAGTGGCACAAGCATATTTTTTGGTAGAACAAGATAAGTTTTACGATGATAACCTGTCTGCGGGCAAGTACTGAAAAATTCTATTTGTCTACCCCTGATGTTACTGTCATTCTGATTCATAGCACCTCCGATCAAATGAAAGTAAGGAAGCAATTCAAAGTTTATATAAGAAACTGATCAAACATGACGTATTATTTAAAATAATCTAATAGTGATATACCAAATGTGTAAAGTTGAAGTTAGGACCAGGCATCTTTGCTACTTGATCCCCTTTTCCTGCAATCTCCTTCTATCTCTTTCTGACACTTTAGCTTTAAAAATCCTTGTACGATTCAAATCGTGAAGGATAAAACCAGCTGTTAATGTAGGAAATAAAATAGCTAACTTATTTTTCTTTGCAAACTGTAGAGCTCTGTTCAGTTTCATCTGAAAATAAAACAAAATTCATTACTTTTTGTTTTCAGCACAAGGTCATAATGGTCACATAATGACAACTATCAAAGAATTAAAAATTACAAAAATCTATTAAAAATATTGGTAGCATTAAGGATACTGACTATCCTTCTGTTGTTTAAGATACCATGAGCACGTGTAAAGTGTTACATATAAGATTTACGTTACAAAACTTGAATATACCTAGTCCTTTGAGGACCGGAAGTTGAAGAGCCGCTTACATCAATCAACGACTAAAACATTTATTTTTATCATGAAATATGAATAGGTATTTAGTTCAAATGGATTTAAACTCCCATTATATACTGAGATTCATCATAATATATCATAGTCAATTTCTTTGATGAAGCTTTTAGTTTTCTTTCATTTCTTTTATAAAAGGCCGCTTACACCATTTCAGTTTGTTGACATCATGGAGGGCATATTTAAAAATTCAACAGAGAGTTTATGAACTTTTCTTCCAGTTTTAACTTTTGTAAGAAAGGTAATGCAAGTATCTTACTTATACATTTAATAATTGTTTATTTTCTCGTATTTTTGTCTTTTAAACCTTAGTGATTTTGAAGAAATATTGAAATTGAAAGGAATATTTGAAAATACATGCATGTTTAGACTTGTTTTACATCAATGCAGAGTCAAACCAGAAATTTTTGTTCATTTTATACCCAATTTCAGAATTATCTTCGTTTACATAATTAAACATTAAAGTAACACAAAAACAGATTGTTTAAATTGCAGATTATAAACTGTATTACTCTGTAAATTAATTGTCATCATGATCAGCATTATCATGGTTGCATGTTTATGAATGAACCGCATATGTAAGATTTTTGAATGCACAAATAGTAATCAATTGATCATTGTACCTGTAAACAAACATGGCTAGCTTTGAAATCCATTGTCAATAGCTAAAATTTTAAGAAACATGATTCTGAAATTTATAGTTCTTATCAAAAGTATGCAATAAAATATACCAATAAGTGATTAAATTTCACAAAAAATCCCCAATTTTAAAGGCTTGAGTCCATAAGTATAAAATCACAGTATCTTGTACATGTATTAGTAATTTAGTTACCATTTGATTTATGTAAAGCTGCAGATCTGTAGTGTTATGGTTTTATATATTTGTCTTTGACCATAACGCTACAGATACCGTAATGCAAAAAAGTGCAAATTATGACGCAATATTTTTTGCACACTTTTAAAGAGATTTTCTCCATTTTCTAGCATTGGTCAATCAACTACCTTTCACTCCCTAATTGTAGACACACTCTGTAGCCAATATGTATATTTCATCCACCTCCCAACCATTTATAGTTGTCTCTACAGGCAATAAACTTGCTTGAAGTGAATTTTCTGCAATCTAACACTATTTTTTATCAAGCGAGTTTATCTTTTGTAGAAACAACTATAAAGGGTTGGGGGATTGATAAAACATACAGATTAGTTAAATAATGTGCCTAGAATTAGGGGGTGAAAGGTAGTTAATTGACCGATGCTGGAAAGTGGAGAAATTCTCCCAAAAGTGCGCAAAAATACTGCACCGTAAATTGCACCTTTTTTGCATTATGGGATCCGTAGCATTATGGTCATAGACAAATATATAAAACCATAATGCTACAGATCTGCAGCTAGATTTATGTGCAATTGACGTGATTGACATCCTTGCAGTGCCAGGGGTCTTGAGTCCGTTGGACCCCTGGCAAATTTCATTTGATATTTTAGACCTTGCCTCTCTGATTGTGAAACACCGATCAAATTAAAGCTTTCATAAATAGTAATAATGTAAACAGAATTCAGTTGACACCTCAAATGCATGAGCTACAAGTTGTTGATCATAGGATAACTTAATGTGATAGGTCCCAATGGCTGAATGAGAGATAAGAAAAACCATCAAGATAAATGATATATATATGTTTATATACTGTAGATCACTTAATTTTTGCGACACCTTATTTTCACGAGATAGTCATTGACTCTTCATAAGCGAGACAAAATTTTCACGAATTGTGGTCATTGCTCTAAATAATCTTAAGTAATACATGTACTATTAAATGCGAGAATGAAATTTTTGCGAGCATGTTGTCTCGCGCAATTACACGAAAATAAAGTTCTCGCGAATAAATAGTGATTTACAGTATACTCACATTTGTTTGTTTGATTTTGAATCCTTGCAACTTATCTGAAAGAAAATATTACCCGGTACCCCAAAATATTATGGAAAGAGAAGCTTTGAACGAAGAACACTTGATTAAATTGTGAGACTGTACACTATGTAATTGCCTACCCTCATGTTATATCTAAATGTAGATATTATTCTTTTGCAGATTATAGATAAAATATGGATGACGAGCTTGAGTTCACAGATGATGAAATCCGAGATGAATTATGTAAGCTGGGATACAGGAGTATTCCACATGAAAGGCTTCTAGAGTTTAAGAAAGGTACTATTTTTACTCATTCTTCTTTCTTGAATTATTAGAATTCACTCCCTGTATTCAGATAGCTAATGATGATGGTGATAACATGGATGATTTTTTTTCTTTTCAGATTTACGAGTGCTCATACTACATGAGAGAAGCAGACTCTCAAGGGACACAACTCTGTCCTCTCAAGTTCAAACTGATGCCTCGGACTCTTTCTTAGGTATGATGAAATAAAATTTGAAATAAATTTATTTATTTAGAGTCTCTTTCAAGGCAGAGAAGCTGGAACAAATTTATGTTTTCAAAATTCAGATTTATTTATAGTAAGAGCAAGGTCCTCAAATAAGCATTGTGGCTTCTAGGTTTCTTGTTCAACTTCGAACAATTATTTGAATTATATACCCGGTAGGTAATAATATTCCATGAGATCAAAATTTTCATTTACTTCTGTAGGTCCACCACACAGACAACCAGAAAACCCCCTGCCAGGTTACTTGGCTGCCGTAAGTGATGCTGTAGATTTTCTTGAAACAATATGTGAGAAATTTATTACCAAGTTATTCTCTAAAAGTTCTGAGTAGTAAGAAAAGACTTATAACCAGTGTTACTATGAGATAAAAAAATAAACATGATAATAAAAACATTGCTATTGTAATTTCTGATATTAATAAATGATAGATATATAATTATATTTGTTAATTGTACACTATGGAGAAAGAGAAATTCAGTGTATATCAGGTTCCGTTAGGGACATTTATTACCAACTTCTTTAAAAAGAATCCAAGAGTCTAAGTGAAAGTGAATTTAATGTTTTATACTTGTAATCATGTTGTGTATTATAATCATGTTGTGACATATATATAAGTAAGAAGAAACTTTTTCTTGCCAGGAAAAGGAAAACAGGCCAAGGCGATACGATTATGGGGATCCCATCCTAAGGAAGCCTCTCCCTCCACAACCGAATCAGGTCCGGGGAGATTTCGCCCTGTATGACAGTCGCCTGGACACGACAAAGGACGACATGTCAGGTTCAGAGTTAGGGAGTAGGATGGTGAAAAGGAAAGTGCTCAGGTCAGTCAACATAATCGAGATATGAACGATCAGAAAGTTTTGAGTAGGCTTAGATCAGAAAAGTGGGGTTATGGAGGTTTAATATTGTGGTGAAAAAGAGAGAGGTTATTTTCAGTTTACAAAAATAATATTAAAATTTCTTTTGTCTTGCATATTTACTAACAAGTAAATGTATTATGTCCTAGATGATTTCCTCACAAATTTGAAGAAAGAATTTTTTAATGTACTTCTTTAAAAACTTTCTTACAGAAAAAGAACAGATGGATCAAAAGTAATAGATGAATCATTCACAGAAAGTGAAACAGGTGAGTGCTAGCATATCAGTATTAAAAATCTGAATAATGTTTTATCATGAGAAAGTTCACCACATAACTATGGTATGAATTCAACATGAAAAGTTTTATGAATTTAGGAAGTGTTCTAGACATCAATGAGAGGCTGCGACTACTAGGGATTGACACAGACAGACCACAGACGGCCCCTGCTGGAGAGGTACATGGTGTACATTACTCACTCATGTTCATACTGATCATACTGACTTAATGTTTTAAATTGCATATAAAATTCTCGAACATAAAAATTTTATAGAGTATAACACAGTTATAGAAAACACTCTTACAATAAATTCATGCTTACAGAAAAACAAATTTAGATTCCCCATTAATCGGCATGATTTTTAAAAGTGAACTGAATGGACATAACAAATAAGTAACATTTATAATGAATCAAAATTATTGGTCCTTGGCATTACACTATAAGCAAATTTTACTGTAAATGTATTAAATACACGCACAGTGCCACTGTTTATGGGGGAAAGCAGCACATTTAATTGAACATGATCATCTCAAATTATGCTGAAATTCTGAATTGCTACAATTTAAATTTTTTTTCATATACACAGCCTCCGTATCGCTTGTCTCCAGATGACCCAAGACCTGCATCAGGTATGTCTAACAGAACAAAATATTAATGTCCAACTCTGAAGATTTATAAAGTGACTTAATTAAAATAACAATTGCTTTATTAAAAGAATTTCAGTAGATTTCAAATGTTAATCTCCCTTTTCTGTACAGAAGGGGGTATAATTGTGAGCTAGGCAATATTTTCTTGTTGCCAATTTGATATCAGTTAGTTTTCAAGTTTGAATATGATAAGGATTTCGTGTAAAAAAAAAAATGTTGTCTCTAATTCTTCCAAATGCAGTTATTTTGAGACCATCGGAACATCCCCACACAAGAAACATACGCAAGTCTGACCCTGTGGCACGGTACCAACAGTTCCGCCAGTCGTGGAGTCAACAGCGAGCACCGGGAGAGAAGAAACACAACCAGCTGAGATGGAACATAAGGGAACAAATGCTGGCACAGGATCAGGTCGTAGAAAAGGTGAGAGGTCATAAAGTAAATTTAATTGCATGTCTGCATTTAATAAAAGTATTTGATAACTCGTATTTTCACAGGTAACAAAAGCACGATCGACAGATCTTTTTATTTTTTGCTTGCATTTTAGAGTATCTCGACATCGGATATGTCAACAACCTGGGATATGTTGACATCCGTCTGCAGTCCTGGCATTATTTACTATATAAATGATTTGCAAAAACTGATAATTTGCCCTCAGTAATGTCGACTACCCCGCTTATCTTGACATATATTCACAGCCCCAAGAGCAAAATTTACCTGGTATATGTTAGGGATGGGTATCGCCAGAAATTTCGTATCGCGATATATCACGATTTTTTCCCACAATATCACGATAATATCGTGATATTTTTAAAAGCAGTTTTTATAATGATTTTATATGAAAAGTCATTATTTTTCTATGAAATATGCTAGAAAAACAGAATTTTACTTTCTTGAAATTTTTATTTATATAAAATCAATTATGTTTGGACGGTAAAATGCCGTTCGTTTCACTTTTTACAACATTTTCTATACTTTCTGTAATTGTAATTTGAAAGATTGAACAAATAAATGAATAATTTCTGGACTTTATAATATATACCTAAAAACCGGTATTTAGGTCTTCGTATCACGATACGTATCACGCAACAAAAAATCGCGATATACCGGTATACCGATAAAATCGCACATCCCTAGTATATGTCGATATCAGGCCTTTTTTTTTTGCTCTACTTAACCTAATTGTTTGTCAGCTGGTCACTCGTCACGCACATACGAATCCGTGTATCTCGATGTTGTCAGAAATTCACACCTTTCACACCAAAGTTTTGACTACATATTGCTTCTGTAGAAATGTGTTTTCAGAGGAATCCCAAGCCCCCTCCACTGTTTAATCTTCAGTTGGGGTAATATCATTGATAAAATTATTCGATTCTGCGTAAATGTATACAACCGTTTATTTATGTCGAAATCTAACAAAACTTAAACATTTTGTAAGAAAAAAAGTAGCTGAATTACGATGAATTATATAAACATTGAGTTCAATTTAACTTAGAAATTGTTGTAAAAATGCATTCAACAGGAAACAATCCAATCTACGACATGCACGACTATTGAATCAGCCGTAATAATCATTAATGTGGAACATATTTAAGTTTCTTTTAATGCACACATCCATTTAAATTTTGATTTAAAAATGAAATGAAAAATAATGATGAATGATGATGAAATAAAAAAGAATTGAAATGAAATAATTTTTCTTTAAAAATACGCATTAATTTTTTTTTCCATATCACGGAAGTCGACTTTGCACTGTTATAGTTAAGAGTTTATAGAGTGCATTTCATATCCTGTTCTGACAAAGCAAGCTGCATGCTGAATGTCGAGGCTTGAAAGCTTGTTGGAAAACTGTTAATAGTAAAACGAGAAGATTTTGATAAAATAGGAAGCATTTCATAGATTACATTTGTGAATAACATCTTAGATTTTCTAATAAATGCATGAATAGAGGGGGTAGATGAAATAAACAAGCAACAGTCTATTGAACTGAAGACATGTACATTTTTACATGTCTGTTTTACTGTGCAGTAAAATTAAGGACGTCAAGTCTCAACTCTGTTGATGTCGAGATAATGAAGTTTACTTGTAATTTGATTATATTTTGGGGTAAATAAAATTTTTAAAATGATAAAATTTACTTCAATAAGTTTTCTATTGCTTACACTTAAATGATTCTGAAACTTCTCTGCCATTATTAATTCCTTTGTTTTCTTTTCAGAAACCACAAAAGGTATTCATTCCAAACAAGTATGTGGTCCCTACAGATAAGCAGAGGAAATCGCTCAGATGGCAGATACGTATGGACTTGGCACAGGGTCAGATGCCAGCTCACGGCTTCTATCATGAATATTGACAATGATCAAAAGTGTTACAAAGATCTGTGACTGTCTCCCATCCTGTTGTCTTTAGAGTCTAACAGAAATATTCCTGGCTGTTTGGCGTTTGTACCATTCATGTCAAGTGGCTACGAGACATTTTGTTTTCAAATTTTATAGATCTTTTTTATTTAATTTTTTTTTTACAGAATCCATTTCTTAAAACCTTAATATGTTGTAAAATAGATGATGTATATTATAAAGTGAGAGCTTTTAAAAGTTAAATTTGCATGGTACTTTTTAATTTAGTATCATGTACATTCTTGTGTATATTTATCATTTTCAATTCATAAATGTTGTAAATAAACTTCTTTAAAAACAGCCGATTGCCAAAGCATCTGGTTTTCTATGCTATGCGAGATAAAATAGGGAAAAACAAATGATACCAAATCTGTTTGACCATATCCTATCTATAGCCATGGAGCTAAAAAAGAAAATTATTAATTTGTGTAGATTTAAATTTGATAATTGAGTTAAAAACTTTGAAAATTAACTGCTTAAACCCTTCATTTGTTTATACATGTATGTTCAAATATTGAGGATTTCATTCTGCCTCTTCGGCCTGATAGGAAATGTGCACTCTTGCAGATGTTTAGTCCAGGCTGAGCTAGTATGTTACAAGTGTGTCTAAAAAAAATATAGATAGTCGCTAATAAAAATGTGCTAAAAGTATTAATTTCTAACAAGTACAGTGTATATAAAATATCAAAAGTGGCAACAAAACATTGCTGAAATATGCAGCAAAGATTAATCTATCAAGAGTTATTCCCCTTTATGCAGTCACGAAGACTGCAATATATTTACTTCAATAAATATTGAACTGTTTATGAGAAAAATTACCAGCTGTTGAAAATACTGGTAGTCCTTTTTATGCAAATATTGCATATATGGTAAATGACCTGTCTTGATTGGTCCTCCAACAGTTTTCAAGATAGGTTTTCTTTTTGGCAGGTCAATTCGAATGTAAGCTAAAACTTAGATTTTGATTCAGAATCATTTTTGGAAGATATACCAGTTGTTGAACCATTATTGTGCAAAATATGTCGACAGAGTAATTGATACGTTGCATTTTCACCTCTGTTTTCAGAAGAGTATTTTTTTTAATAAAGTTTGTAAGGAATACTGTTTACACAAACGAAAACCAGCTTATTGTCACTTTGATAACTTTTTCCTTGTTATTGTTTCAACTAAGAACCCTACAAAAACAATACTGTATACAGGGTTATTTTCGCCCTGTGTTATTTTTGCCATTTTGCACTTGCGGACAATTTAGCCCCGTTTTAAATTCGCCCTGTCATAGTTCTTTTTAAGAAATTCTACTGTGTAATTTGAATTCGCCCCGTTTTAAATTCGCCCAATCAAGAAGAGGGTGAAAATAAAACGGGGGCGAAAATTTCCCTGTATACAGTATATTGAGTGATTCACATGTGAACCCTTTATAGCTTCATATATTTTTAATCAAATAAAGTCAAAACAGTCAATTATAAACATATTTTTTATTTCCAATCTTTAGTATTGGTCATATCTTTTGTCCATGGTAAACTTGGTATCTCTTCTGTTTCTATGTGAATGAAAAAGTAATTTCTGCTCAATCTTATCCACTGCAGCAAGTGTCAGTATTAAGGTTTCATGTTTCAACATATCACGCACATTTAATCCTGAAATAGAGGCATGACAAAGCTTATCAACTGATAAAATGTTGCACTGTTATAAAGACATTGAAAGTTGTAGTAATAAGTACAAGGACTTATCATTACATTTCATATCATGAACTATAGCTACTGCATGTTCAAAAGCTTTTGTCAGATGATACCACTTTCAGACTATATGTTTTACTACTATACTGTATCATTTCACGCGTCTTTTGTATTTCAGTTTGCTAGAAATTTCGTACATTTAATTATGCCCCCCTTCGAAGAAGGGAGGGCATATTGCTTTGCTGCTGTCCGTCGGTCTGTCGGTCGGTCTGTCGGTCCATTTAGTTTCCGTTCATTTTCTTCACAACCGTTGCACATACTGAAATGAAATTTGGTATACAGGTTTATCAGGTAAATATTTAGGTCAAGTTCTGTTTTGGGTACGATCCCACCATTTTTGACAGAGTTATGCCCCTTGGACTTAGAAAAATTCCATTTATTTGCAGTTTCCGTTCATTTTCTTTGCAGAGATTGCACATATTGAAATGAAATTTAGTATACAGATATATCAGATAAATATCTAGGTCAAGTTCTGTTTTGGGTACGATCGCATTCTTTTTGTTAGAGTTATGCCCCTTGGACTTTGAAAAATTCCACTTATTTGCAGTTTCCGTTCATTTTCTTTGCAGAGGTTGCACATATTGAGATGAAATTTAGTATACATATATATCAGATAAATATCTAGGTCAAGTTCTGTTTTGGGTACGATCACATTCTTTTTGTTAGAGTTATGCCCCTTGGACTTAGAAAAATTCCACTTAATTGCAGTTTCCATACATTTTCTTTGCAGAGGTTGCACATATTGAAATGAAATTTAGTATACAGATATTTCAGCTGAATATCTAGGTAAAAAAATGTTTTGGGTAGGATTGGACCATTTTAGACAGAGTTGTACCCTTTTGGACTTAGAAAAATTCCAATTTGGGGGGAGGGGGGCATAAGTGTTTTACAAACATCTCTTGTTGAAAAAGTTTTTTCCCTACGACCTAGATCAATTGACCATAGGTCAGATTAAGACCAATCAATAATAAATATACACAATTTTTATCGCAAGTGTGCCCTACCAATGTTTCTATCTTACATTGTTACCATTATAATACAATAAAAACTTTTAAAAATGTTTAGCAAAATACTAGTTTACATTATTTTCTTAATTTCTCTCAATGTATTCTCTAAATTCTTATCATTTAATAATAAAGTGCCCCGCCACAGCATGATACGCCTGTCAAATATTGTTCATTAATCATAAATTGGTTAGGATGCAAGAAAATCGGGTAGCCTTGATTAACAGATTGACACAGATTTCAATGATCTAATTTCCATTTCTTATCATACATCTCTAAGAGACTTGCAGTGTAGGGACTGGTTATAACAAATACATCATATAACTCTAAACTGGTTGTGTTAGAGCATAACAAATATCCATCTGCAGCTTTACTTAAACTTAAATTGTTTATTGCATATTTTATGAAATAATAGAAATGCTACAGTTTAATAAAAAAAATCAAACATGAATTATTATTTCTTCAGACTATAAAATTCTATGTGAGACATGACTGCTATTTGTTGCAAATATATAAAAATTGAAATCTTTTTTTTTCAATGAACACATGTATATTTAGTTTTAATTATATTATACAATACTAATTTAGTTTTAATCATACACTAAAACATAAATTTGTTTGATTTACATTACACCAATTGGAAGATCTTTATCTGGACTAGCCATCAAGAACTCTTAATTACCACATGAGGCCATTTCTTTTTGCCCAACTCCCAAGAGATAGATTAAGATAACAGCTGCGTTAGATCTAGAGATACTCTTAGCTCCTGACAAAAAAACTCATTAATTTCTCTCTAATTTGACATGCAAGTTTCTGCTATCAAAATTCTTCTTGACCAGTGCTTGATAATTATGCCCGTGGGACAAACTGAATTCCTCTCAAAGCATTAACATTTGTTACAGATTGCTGTAAAGCATATAATGAAAAAATAAGTTTTTACTTAATTTAACATTTTTTTAATAAGGATACAACTATATTTTTACATTTTTTAGGATTATGAAATTTAAAATTTAAAAGACTTAGTTTTTAAAAAAAAAATCACTTAAATTAAAGGTCACAGTGACCTTGAAATAGGCCGCGACACACCTTCTACTTTAGCTGTATACTTTTGCCAAGTTTGAAAGCTCTAGGTCTCATAGTTTTCTAGTTATGAGCCGGACAGGATTTTTCCATATTTGGCTATAGAATCTTTATTAAAGGTCAGAGTGACCTACTTTTTGTGCGCGACACACCTTCTACCCAAGATGTATCACCTGACAAAGTTTGGTAACTCTAGGCCTAATAGTATTAAAGTTATGAGCCGGACACGAGAAAAGCTAACAGACGGACGGACACGAAGCCTATAACATAATACGTCCCGTCTTAAGACGGGCGTATAAAAATTAACCCTTTAGGCCCTCTCTCGACCAACTGGCTAAAATGGGCTTGACTCAATAATTTTTTTTTTTAACCTCCAAAAAGCACTAACCAGTATTTTTTATGCATTTGGGAAAAAAGATTTTGAAAATTCGGCATTGAAACTGAAATTTTCTGAGAAAAAAATTGTCACCTACCTACTGACCCAAGTTTTTTTCTAAGTCAGGAGAGGGCAAACCAACCCCTTTTTTCTTATGTTGGCCTTAGTTACAGGTAAGTGATCTTTTAAACCTTCAGGAATTTTATATAATCAAGAGTTTTGAATATGTGATAAATTTTACCATAAACAGGACACAAATTGTATTGTGGGAATTCTGCTAATGCTAGCGACATGTTCTCTGGCATGTAGTCAGTGCTGAAATAAAGGAGAAAATTGTCAAGACAAACACAAATGCAAAAACAAAACAAAACAAAAATTATTCAAAAAAATACAAATACTTACTCGTCAACAAAGAGGGCTGAGAATCCCAAAAATCTTGTGTCAATTAAATCTTGAATGTACTGTAAAAATAGAAAAAAATTAAATCTTGAATGTACTGTAAAAATAGAAAAAAAAGTTGTATATATATCTATCTTATGAAGTTAAACATTATGCTGAGGCAATCAAGATCAGTTGTTCTATATATAGGAATTTTTTGTAATACTTCTTTTTCAATGTCAGAAAAGTGACATCAAAGAAACAGCCTTAAACCAAATTCTTTCCAAGAAGATGTTACCTGAATATTGTCTAAAATGGATTACCTGTGGATCATCTTCAGGAATTTCCAGCGAGTCTACAATATGCAAATTATTCTGTGCATATTTAAATGAGAGTGCTGTGCAAAGTCCCTGAACTCTGTAACGCTTCGGTAACATGTAAAACAAAGCTTTGGGGCCTCTAGGTCCGAGGGGTTTAGCACCTGTTAAAAAAGTTTTTAAAAAATTACATTGTGTTGTTCAATATACTCTAAGTAAAGGGTGTTTAAAAAGTTCATTCCACATTTTCCTTTTATTTTCGAAAAGAAATACGATGAGAAAATATTTAAAATGTGTGATATTTCATGTTTACAGACTTCATTCTTGCTACTGATAAAGTTTTAATTGTCTTTTGTTGAATCAGTAAGGGGAGGGAAGGCATTAAAACAGATGATGTCTGTTCACAAAAATAGGTATTGGCGTAAATTTGTAACATATATTATGCACACAGGTCAAAACATCCTTTCAAATACTATGCAAAAATTATCAAGTCGGTTAAAAATTTCAACATGACAAAGCTTTTCTTTTCAAAAGTGATCTATCATTCTTATACTTATGCTCATCAGCTTTTCTGATGCAAGATAAGATATGAAGAAACAAAAGTAAATTATCCTTTATTTTTATTCAAAATAGAGTGCTTTAAAGATGTCAAATACGTATATTTTCATATATTGAAGAAATATCCTATAACTTCCAGCTATAAATGAATTGCTTTAAATATAAAGCACACTCTTTAGATTTTTTTCAGACTTGAAAATTCATTTTTTTAGTTAAGCACTACTTTGAAATTTTAAAAAATATTTTATCATGGAACGAACTTTCTTAACACCCCTTAGTTTAATACACATGTATGAGCAAAATGTTTTCGGATAAATTCACATGGATTTTTCTGCAAAAATGATTTGAAATTGCTTAAGAATATACTCAGTTGCATTACTTCAGCACTTCTTATTGTACCTAAAATGATTCTAATAATGAACTTGTGCCTAAAAAGGATGTTTTGCTTCAACAAGTAAATTCTTAATATGGTTATTAGTATTGGAATTAATATTGCGACTGAAGTGGGTTGGGTAAATTCTTACCACAACAGCTACAATGTTAATTCTCATATAAACAGACAAAAATATTTAGGTCTGTTTATATTCATGTCTGCATAAAGTAGCATTAAGTTTGCCTAATAAGGTATTATTGATATGTATCGTTGATGGAACTGCTACATATTGTAGTGCTCAAGAAATCTTTACAGAAATTAAAAAAAACTTCAATACTGTATACAGGGAAATTTTCAACCCTGTCTTATTTTAGCCCCTTTTGCCCTTCTTGCAGATGGGCGAATTTGAAACAAAGCAAATTCAAAGAACACAATATAATTTTTTAAAGAAAGCTGTGACTGAGCAAAATTAAACCTGGGCAAAATTGTATGCAAGTATGAAAGGGCGAAAATAACACAGGGGGAAAATATCCCTGTATACAGTATTTATATTCAACACACAAACCAGACCTGTTCTAAACATTATACTGTCCCTATTGCGGTTTCTAGCCCTTCCTGTCCCTTTTTGAGGCATTTGTTTGCGGGTTGTCACATCTAAATCACCCCGACCTGGCGTCCAATTATAATCCTGGAATAATTTTTGTATTTCTTTAAAAAAGTTCATAAATCATACATGTTATAAAAACCTGCAACAAATGAAAAAATAGTTTTATCTCTCTTAGACTTTTAGTTTTGAATTACTAATTAAATTCTTAATAAATTTGTGTCAACCATAATTGTACAAACTTATAAAACTATTAAGAAATTCTTTCTAAAAATTCTAAAACATAAATCTCTGAATGGAATGCACTTTTAACGATGGTAAAAAAGAAATATCCTTACAATTTTTTTGTAAAACTCCTGCCATCTTAAATTGTGATATAGTATGTCCAACCTGAAAAGAAAGACACATACTATCTGAAAGTATATTCTTATAAAATTATCGAACTTAGTGTTGGTTGGAGAGAAATCAAAAAATTAAGTGGCAGTCACTCTCTGGTAAAGTTTTTAATTTTTTGTTTTTCAAATTATCTGGACAGCGCTTTAAGCAAAAAATTTTAATCCTCAGGGCTAAAATCTATTTCGAAGCTTCACTTTTGAGTAAACCTGTCTATTATGTTTAGGGATACTAATGAGCTTTTCAGCAACTGACAAATGCTACAGGATAGTACAAAAGTACCTGGGATGAACAGCAAAAACATCTGGGTGGAGATCCACCATGCCAAGTTTGTGATCCTCCACCGTACTTAGCGTTTCTAGCCAGGCTTGGCGAGGTGCCCTGTACTTGTTGGGATACTCCAGCTTCCTGGATGTGATTAAGGGGACAGACTGTGGATTCTGTAGGAATTTGTCATACAGTGTCGGCTCACTGTCTCCCAGGTCTAAAAGAAAATTAATTAATTAAAATATGAGTTGAGGTTTTTTTTCAAGAATTTTTTAATTACTAATTTTTGTGCTCAGTTTGGACTAAGAAATAATTAGCTGGGTTTTTGTTTATTTTCATGTATATGTACCAGAGAAAAAAAATGTATTTTGAATAAAATAAATATTCAAAATGAAAAATACCTGCATTACTGTAACTGTGTTCTGTAGTTTTTGCATTGCTCTCTATTTTCTGATGACAAAGGCTACTTCTTAGCAAACATCGCTATATAAAAAAAAAAACATATTATGTAAAAAAACAAAACAAAAAAACAAAAAAAAAAACAACAAATTATGATTATTTATAGACCCTCAAAATGTATACATTTATTTGTAAACAAATATACAGTAAAGAGTTTTTCAAGAATCATGAAGAGTTGAAATGGCAAATAACATTTTACATTAAACAACAATTTCGTAACATGATCAGGAAAATATGGCAATCATTAGTTTGATACTAAGAAGGGTCCCAATACTTAAACTTTTGTCAGTGCCATTAAAATCTTGTAAATATGAATTCGAATTTCCTCTGCTATCCTTTTGCATTTCTTGCACTTCATGAGCAACGCATGTAACTAAGACAAGACTTACTTCAAAACTTGTTTTTATGAACACATTATGCTTATGATTAAGAAAATATATACCTTGAATTCAACGTGTGGAGGTACTTTGACACCTATTTTTCTGCATGCTTGTGAAAACATCTTTTTTAATTCGTACCGCTGTTATTTCAATCCGAATAAACTTTGTTCAATCTAATATGTACTTCCGCTTGCAGCTAGAAAGATGTTTTACCATGTAAGATATTTGTTTTGTAGATGTTTTAATGAATAATAGCCATGTTTACTCATATTTTGTATTAAGTGGAACTAATATTACATTATTTTAATGTTTTCTTCAGTCTTTTTAAGATTTAACAATATGTATTTGCTTAGAAAAGCATTTAATGTCAGAAGGCCCTATTTGATATGCATCAACAAAAAACAAAAGTTAAGAAGTGATCATGACAGTACTGTCTGAATTGACTGCTTGATACTTCTGATATTCTTCTTACACAAACTGGGAGAAAGGAAGATAAAATTCTTCTTTGAAACAATAGTTCTCGTAACGTTTTTAAAGCAAGTTACAAACTACATACATGCCAACTTTTGAAAATTCCCATGGCTTTTCATCATGTATTTTTTTTTTTATTTTAAATTTATTTGTTTATTGGAGGGTTTTACTATGTTACTGTGTATTATACATGCCAACTTTTGAAAATTCCCATGGGGGATTTAGCGCGTGACGTCAATTTTCAAAGCTTTAAATTCGCGACATTTTGTCGTGAAATTAAATGATTATGAAATGATTTTTTTTTTTATTTATAATACTGAATTCACTTATCAATACAACTTTTAAGGATTAATTTAACACAAAAAATAATGTTTTTCTTTCCAAAATTTAAATATGTTTGCTAAAATAGGTGCCTCTCTTACTAAAAAGGGGTATTTAGTTATATATGTAAACAACATTTTTTTTCTACCAGGACACATAATTTAGTAAAAAATTAAAAATTGTACAACTTTTAAATCATTTCTTTCAAAGGCTAAAAAATATACAAGGTTTTGATACTGTAAAATCCTGTTTCTGGAAACATTTATGAGATTTTTAATTTATATTTTAATTTTAATTCATTAAAAAATTCTAATAAGATATTAAATTTACAGAAATTTATAACACCTATCCAAAAGAGAACAATTTTTGTTACAGTCATCAGAAATTTGTCAGGCTTGATGGTGGCATGTGGGTATTTCCTTATGTCATGCACATACCTAACATATATTGCTTTTGGGAGAAGGGAGGGAAAAGAAATTCTAATTGACATACACTTGATTGTTTCATCTTCATTTTTTTCAGAATATTTTAATTAATTGTCAAACTTTACAATATTTTTCATTATAGGTATAGATAAAATCAGCAGCTCTATGCTTTGTAGTTTTCTACTTTCGTTTTCAAAAAACGATCTCTTTGGATTCCGATTTTATGGTTTGATTAGTATTTTATTGTCTTTAATTTATGTTTTTAATAAAATGACTGGCTATTATCAGGTTAATCTATGCGTTTCATCTTGCATACCCCATTAAAACTGACAAGATAATCCCCTAATTGCCCCAAGCTATAAGCTACTTGTACCTGGACAACTGTGTGTGTTCAAGCGTGAAGTGATTTCCTGTGGCTTTAGGCCTAATTAACACCTGGTTAAATAAACATTGAGACTTATCTGTGCTTTACACATTATAACCAACTTGGCAAGGATGGATGAGTAGGCACAAAAAAATTAGGCTCAAGTGGAGAGTACGGACAAAGTAGTTCGGCGCAATAACTTATATGTGTATATTCATACGCATATTTCCGTCGGAAAGTATATGTGTACAAAAAAGGTAGAGAGGTTCACAGCTGCTTGACGGCAGGCAGACAGGTAGACGGGTCGGCAGGTAGACAGGTCGTCAGGTAGACGGGTCGGCAGGTAGATGGGTTGGGATCAGCAGGAAGACGGTTCGGCAGGTAGACAGGTCGGCAGGTAGACGGTTTGGCAGGTAGATAGGTCGTCAGGTAGACAGGTCGGCAGGTGTGCGGATCGACTGGTAGACAGGTCGGCCATCAGGGACCAAATGGAGAGTAGAATAATGTGCGAGGATTAACCCTAATCTCTTGGATGGATGCGAGAATAACCCTAATCAGTAGAATAATGTACGAGGCTAACCCTACTCTCTCGGATGGATGCGAGACTAACCCTAATCGGTATAATTATGTGCAAGGACTAACCTTAATCTCTCAGATGGATGCGAGACTAACCCTAATCAGTCGAATAATGTGAGAGGACTGACCATAATCTCTCGGATGGATGCGAGACTAACCCTAATCAGTAGAATAATGTGCGAGGATTAACCATAATCCCTCGGATGGATGCAATACTAACCCAGATCAGGAATATAATGCGCGAGGAGTAACCCTAATCTCTCAGATGGATGCTAGACTAACCCTAATCTGTCGAATAACGTGCGAGGACTAACCAGAAACTGCTTAGCTGTCGACCTGCCAACATCTCTACCTGCCGACCTGTCTACCTGCCGACATGTGACGGACCTGCCGACCTGTATATTAGCAAATGTTTACCTGCCTACCTGTCGACTTCTCTACCTGCCGACCTGTCTACCTGCCGACTTGTGACGGACCTATTAGCAAATGTTTACCTGCCGACCTGTCTACCTGCCGACTTGTGACGGACCTGCCGACCTGTATATTAGCAAATGTTTACCTGCCGACCTGTCGACCTGTTTTAATTTCTAGCAGTAAAATATAACCAAATCACAACTCTATGAAAGAATATCCGCTGTAATAAGGAACTACATATCCGTTAACTCCACTTGATCCAAAAATTAAAATGAATTTTAAATACTGGCCAATATTATTTTTCATGAATTTTAGTTAAAAGGGAGAAAGACTAGTGCTTGATTTATGTTTACCTCTGCTAAATGGAAGCAGCTGCTTTTGTGTAACGTCTGAGGCTGGGACTTCTTCTTTGGCAATGTTATTTTTATCTGTAAGCACCAAATTCACATCTTTTGACAAAAACTGCTCGATTTTTCCATGCAACAACAAAATTCTCTGTACAGCTTTTGCTTTCACTTTATCGGAAGAAATATCGAGATAGTACGTTGTCTGTGACAATGGAGCAAACTGGAGTTTCCTCCGAGCCCCATCGTTTGAGTTCAATTTCATTTCTTTTGGCTCAAACGACGCTCAAAGATTATCCACCATCTGCCTTGATTAAATTCGCCGCTCAAGCGTGACGTCACAAATCATCGATTACTAAATAACTCGTACAATATTTTTTCTCTTTTTTTCTTTCATCTTCTAATTTCTCTTTGTAAAATAAAAGAGTTCATTGAAGGATAAAGTATTAAAATAATATTAAATCATGAACTTCATTCTAAAAAATAAGCGGAACATAAATTGAAATAAACGAAATAATATTGAAATAGATTATATACATCGGGTTCAATATTCTATGAAAATTTCGATTCCGACATTGAAAATGGAGTTTGACACATGTTGTAAACATTGAAATGTCATTATAAACATATTTAATATGGCTCTTGCAGGGAATGTTAGGAATACGCTTCACAAGTTTATTGGTAAGAAATTCATTTAGCCATTTTGTCAAACTCAAAGGTATCAACCAAGAAAAAACCATGAAAGGGGAAGGTAATGTTTTGATTTCTATTTGAATTCTAATCTGATAATTTCTACATTTTATGAAAATTCTTGAAATAATTATTTAATTCTTTTGTAATTATCTATTTAGATATTGGTGTGAATTTGACAGGTGAGTGTTTCTTATCAATAACCATAATCTCTCTCTCTCTCTCTCTCTCTCTCTCTCTCTCTCTCTCTCTCTCTCTCTCTCTCTCTCTCTCACAACTGGTGGCTTTCCAATACTTGATTTGAAGTGCTGAAAGGGATAAACAGCAGAAAAACAAACAAACCCATCAGCATTACTGCATGTGTGTGAATAAATAAAAAAAAAAAAGTTGAAAAAAGTCAAGTTTTGGGCATCTTACTCTGAGAAACTGTTATACACGTATTGAAAAAGTCTTTAATGACATGGGACACAGATGGAATATTTATAAGGCCATCAATTGGATGTTGATTAAGTGAATAAGTCATTGAATTTGGAAAGTGAACCATTAAAAGAAAAACCATTCACCATAGAAATCATATTTAAAAACAATGATTTGTTTTTATAAGTAAATTATGTAATTTTCTTTCTAGGATGAGGTCATTCAACAAGATGATGAAATCAGACTAAAAATAGTGGGAACAAGAGTTGATGCTAAAGATATTGTAAGAAGAACTACATTGCTAATACTTGTAAACTTAAGTTGTGCCTACTTTATATATATAGACATGCTTATAAGGGCCCTGCTTTGCAGGTGCCCCATTGTTACCAGTCTGTCCCCCTTCTGTCTAATCTACTTATCTGTCCAACCTATTTTATCTGTCCAGAGCTTATTTTTCTCTCACCTTGGCCCATTCAGACTAATACTTCACTGATAAAGTGCTCATGTGTGCTGTGACTTAGATTTGATTTGCTATATCCAAGGTCAATGTCAGAAACCCCTTTTGAGTAAAATCCATACCTAGTGCATATTTTCTCTTTTATTGTTCCTACCAATAGGGTGACAATTGATAAAAGTTGTCAAGAGAATTTTACCCAATTTTTTCTGGATGTTAGGTCAAGGGAAAAAAATCTTTTTCTTAAATCCTTGTCTGGAGTATACTCAGTATATTTCTTCCCTGGACCCAATCTTGATTTCTCTTCACACATTACGGTAATTGCTTTTGGGAAGAGGATGTGCCAAACTTTAACCAATTCTTTGGATCATAGTTTAAGATAAAGAAAAAAGAATCCTATGTCTGGGGCATACTTCCTCCCGCCTTGGTCCTGTCTTGCTCAAACTTCACATATAATATATCACATAGATAGAGGGTGTTCAATGACCTTGGCCAATTTGTTAATCGAGGGTCAAATAAAAACATCCGGAAAGCCACCAGTTATTGGTGGAAGACTGCAAATTTTAACTTATAACCTGCACTTATAGTCAATGAGCAGCTAGGAATCATTTTCGTGCCAGCATCTACTTGGAACATGTTTGGTTTATACAGTCTGATCCACAGGAATGGAATGGATTAATAAACTATATATAAGTAGTCATAATGTGTACTTTGTGAATGCTTTTGTTTTACTTACCTCTTCTTTGTTCTTGTAGCAAGGTGGATTTGAATTGGGATCAAACTCCATGTTAGCTGGTATTGACTTTAAAAATGGAAATTTAAAATGGAAATTATAAATAGGTAACTTCATGTTCAGGACAAAGGTATAATTGCTTTCATTTCCTTAAAAAGCCACATGAAAACTAAAAAATTAGGATGCATTTATCAAATTATTTAAAATAAAATTTCAGTTAGAAGAAATTATTAATGATTAAAAGAACTTACATGTCTTGATACAAAACATGATAAGGGTCCTATTTCTGTGAATAATCCAACCTGTAATATGCAGCGCAAACATAAAATTGAAAAGACAAGTAAAGTACACCCGTATTACTGCTCAAATATGCAGCAATAAGCAATATACATACACTGGAATTTTGGGCATAAATATATACACGTGTGATCGAAGAGAGAAAGAGAGAATTAAACAATATTTTTTCTTTCAAGTTTTATTAAACAAGAGAAAAATTGTTTTGCATTTTTCCTTAAGGCCTTTCCGCCCTTACAATTCTAATGGTTAAAAGTACAAAAATTTATTTTCATTTAATAAAGTTTAAATTTACCAATTATTTCCAAAAATGTATAGGTCATTATGTTATTCAAGATGGGAGACGTAAATAAACAGAAGCATATGTCAACATTAAAAATAATACATTTTTTGTAAACATTATCATAAATATTATGTAAAAACTGAGTCAAATGCATAGGGTAATTATGATGCTGAAATTTCCTAAATACTTAATATTTATAAGATACTTTTGAATTGTGAATATCGGGACTTAATTATCGTCCATAGTTAACTTTTTTTTTTAGTTATCCTGTCATGTATCATACCTTGTTGACTTGTGTTACCACCGCATCAAGAACCTCGCCTTTAAATGGTCTGAACACAATAGCTTTGTATTTGACTGGGTACACCACAAATCCTCGACTGGGCTGTATTGTCCCTGCACCAATGTTATCAATAGTGGTTACTGCTATAACAAAACCATATCTGTAAAACAAAGTCAAAGTGATTAATTTTTTTCTAAAACAATAACATTAAGATGTAGATGACTTCATTTGCATAATAATTGTATAATGTACTTCCATCAAAATATAACTAAATCAATACAATTGCTAAATCTTTCATTTAAGAGTTTATTAGTCTAAATATTTTTGAATCTTATGATTTTTGCATCTTATGAAAAATGAAGTGTCTTTTGTAATTTAAATGGGAATTACTATTTCTATTAATATTTTACTTTAATCAGTAACAACTTACTTGCCAGTACAGGTTCCCTCTACCTCTGTAAATAGTTTCTGTTTTACAATGTTGAGTAAATTGGGACCAAAATATCTTGGGTGAAGAAGAATTTCATGTTCTAATGATACCTACAATTTATGAAATAATATGTAGGGAAATACCAAAATTATCTACAAACAAGTACAATTGAATTGACACAGGCTGGAAATGAAGATGAAGATGTTTCTGGAGATGAAGAATGTATTTCATTTTGTATGTAAAATGGAGAGGTGTCCCACATACAGTCTAGAGAGAACAAATTTGGCAGGGTACCTGCCTTCTCTGGACTTTAACATATCATGAACGTGACAGTATTATATAAATAAACACTGACGTATAGTATTTATTCATATTTGAACTTCTACCATATGGAAAAAATAACTTTCTTGCATTAATACTGAGTTACATGAAATTTAACAACTGTATTCTAATTAGAAACATCATCTTTTTCATAACTTAGCTTAAACAAGGGGAGAATGAAGCTAGACTCGTGGAATCATCCCAGGTTTGTTAATAATTAACAGTAAAACTCATTTATAACATACCTACTTTTAATGAATTAACGCTTTCAGCAATGTATTTTCCCCTTGGATTTAAATTATTTTGTGAATTAAACAGTTTGACAAATTCTGTTTATAACTAGAACAAATTAAGCATTCCTGGCACTTATAATTATTATGATTTTTTTTTTTATTGTATATATTTTTATGAAATCAGCCCAAACTCGTTAAAAGAAATATTGTCTTTCATCTCTTTTTCTAACTTTTAGAACCTTTTCTGGGAAGTTTATGACAGAGAGATGAACACTTTCCCTGAAGATATCAGAGAAAGCCTTCAACAGAAGTTGTTTGTAATACTAAAGGTATGTATTATTAACAACACACATGGAGAACTTAATCAGATAGTCTTGAATTATTGGAAATTTATAAAAATGTTATTTTATTGTTATTTAAACGTCATTGTTTTTATTTCACAAAAGTATGGACGAAAACCATTTTCCATCGATCTTCTTCAAGACAAGGCTGTGGTATGTAAAATTATATTCTAATCCAATTGTTTTGTACAACACGTTTTTATTGGCTAATGCAATGATGTTTGAAGCAGTAAAACGAGCATTAACGAAAATGAAAGCTTTTTATTGTGACGTCATAATAGAGCGACGCAAAAACACAGTGCTCCGCGACGTATTTCATATAACAAAACTCAACAAAACAAGATGTAAACAACAAACAAAATGCATAGATTGCAACATCATCGCAACCACGGCCAAAATGTACGCTCCTCTCCCATTCTGGAGAGAGTATGCGGACTCCGGACCGTGGCTTGAGACGATGAGATTGCAATAGAATGGGAATAACTATCTTCTAATGTGGTATTTGAGACTGGTAAGGTCAAGATCTAGTAAATGACTTCAGACTAACTTTTCGCTGCTAGATCCATTATGACGTCATAATCATTTTTCAGCTTTCTTTTGCTATACTTTACGGCTCTAATGCAATAGAAAATGAAGTATTTCCATGGAATTCATTCAATTCAATATGAAATCACATGAAAAGTAGTCCGGATACCTATATTAAATTTGTCCTTATTTTAAAGAAAAGGCCAAGGACATACAAATTACCAATTTCAGAAAGACTGTAGGCAATATCTGGCTACATTTTCTTTGTCTGATATGGAAAAACTCCCATATTCATGACTGGTTTTCTAAATTTTTCATTGAAAATGACATTTTAAGATATGATTCTCCTGTCTTGCTCAAACTTCACATATAATATATCACATAGATAGAGGGTGTTCAATGACCTTGGCCAATTTGTTAATCGAGGGTCAAATAAAAACATCCATGTTTTAAATCTCTGTTCTTTTTTCTCTTATTCCTTGATTCTTTCTTGGCTAAAACAATCTACAAATTGTCCTGGAGTAGAGAGACTAGTGACCTCTAACCAATTCATTAAAATCCAAGGTAAATATATTCTCTGTTAATACTTGTCTGAAGCTTATAATTTTTTGTCTCCTCAGCCCAATCTGGTTCATGTTTTATCCATAAAGTGCTCAAACTTAGTTATGGGTAAGCATTGACTTTGAACTCAATGTTATAGATTCAGGGTCAAGGTTATAGCAGATCTCTGTCATGAGCTTATTCTCCCATTTGTCCCATTTGGCTCATATCCCACCCCATTAGTGCCCATAGGTAAATATGTAAGTCAAGGTCAATCCCAAAATACATTTTTCTTAAAAGTCCATTTCATCATAATAATGACCCTTGCATTACCATATATTAGTACAAGGTACTAATACTTTGTATTATTACCAAGTATGGTAATGCTGGTATTTTGATGAGCATCAAATTATGATTTCTGCTAAAAATGATTACAAATACATTAATGTAAGATAAGTCACCACAATTTTATGTTAAATTTGTGCTTGAAAAAAAAGGAAGAAATCGGCTCTTTCCTGGGTATCTTTTTAATTTTTGTATTATATATATATATTTTCAGTTTGCTATTGGAACCTTAATGGATGATTATTTAGGTGAGTATTTTATCTCTCTTATTGCTATTAAGAAGAGGTGTTTTTTTTCATATACATGTATTAATGCTAGCCTATTATGGCTAAAAATGTTAACAGATAGATAGGCAAACAAACAAACTCAGTTTTTCCCCCTATTATTTGTGGGTTCTCTCGAAAAAAAGGCAAAAAAAAAATTCTTGTAATTCTTATAGATAGATAATAAAGATAAACACCATGTACCAGTATTAAAACTTGTACTTAAATATGGTTTTCTATTTACAGGATTATAAGCTGTACAGGAAGACAGACTTTTGTTCATTATCATTGTCATAATGTCATTGTAAATAGGATTCACTCATTAAACTTTAAAAACAGAAATATTTATACTCATTATTTTAGAAGAAAGGAAAACACATGACAGGAAAGAAATGCTTGGTAATTGCTCTCATGGAATAGGATAAAGATAAAAATAAAGGATGAAAATGTAAATGTGTTTTCATTTCTTGATTGAATTCATAAAAACTTCAACATCTCAAAAAATATAATTTCCTAGTTAGACTCAAGAGCCTTTCCAGTTTCTGAAACTTTCTTTTCATTTAATCTTCTATGGTTTTGATCTTATTTCTGTAAAATATGGTACAATCAGAAATGCCTATATGGTGAATATTGTGTACTATTTTGATAAGCAAACACATATGTTTAAGTTGGGCACAAAATATTAAGTAGTATCTATTCTTGATTACGATCCCCCCTCCCATTTTTACAACCTTGCTATTGCTTGTCTTTTGGTATCGAGGTAAAACGGGTTTAACATCAATAAAGGTTTTCTTTTTATTTATCATAGTACATGTAGAATTCTGAAACATCTACCGCCGTTGTCAGTCCAAAATAATATATACTACGACAAGATTTTTACCATGGGATGCATGGAAACTCTTTTGAAAGCTTAAAGTCAGCCCCAGGGTAAAGTAGAGTCTTTGCAGCAGAACAGCACCATGAAGACAGTTTTGGACTAATCTACATTACTTCATAATGATTTTGAATTGCTAAATAAATGTTCAATGACTGTTTACTTTGCAACACTTACCTGCTGCAGTGACAATGTACGTTGACAATAGAAGAATCAGCATATAGTTTATATCCAACATTTTCTTGTTTTCATGTCTGCCATGACGGTTTATTTGTAAACATTTCTAAACGTGGTCACTGAACTGTTACAGGTTTGACAACTGCTGTTTCGAAACCAGACTTTTAATTCTTCCCTGCTGCCCTATTTATTTAAACACGTTTGATTTCATAACGATCTGGCGAATTTTACTACCACCATGCAGGGTATTTAAAAGAATTTAGAGTATGCATCTTGCAATTTTTATTTTGATATGTTAATTATTCATAACATTCCCTTGTTGACGCTTTTTAAAAACTTTGAAATACCGACATATCTATTGTCTAAACAACATTTTATTTTATGTCTGTAAAGATATTTTTAATAGTCTAACTATATATCAGTACATGTACCTTGGTCCTTTTGAAAGAAGAAAAATTATGTAAATGTAATGTTTATCTTGCAGAACTTGATTAACTTTTTAAAATACTTTATTAAACACAATATAATATGATTTGCTGTTGTCCAAACCAATTTTTCTGGCACTAAAGTATGCTTTCCGTTGACCATCTTCTGTTAGTTTCTCAAGTTATAATATTGTGATTATATTTTTATTATTAAATGTCGAAAGATCGTTTATGGAGGGGAGGGGGATTCAAATTAACTGGAAAAAAAACTTGACAAGCCAATAAAAAGAAAGAAAGAAAGTTTATCCAAACTCGGAAAATCCTATTTCGGAGAAAGGGGGGGTTAAGTTTCAACTTCTTTCGGTACCTTTTTCCCCCCTAAAACATAAGTTCATTAAACTTATTTCGGGCACGTAGCAACGGAGGGGGGGGGGGGCTCCATGGAATTCATTCAATTCAATATGAAATCACATGAAAAGTAGTCCGGATACCTATATTAAATTTGTCCTTATTTTAAAGAAAAGGCCAAGGACATACAAATTACCAATTTCAGAAAGACTGTAGGCTATATCTGGCTACATTTTCTTTGTCTGATATGGAAAAACTCCCATATTCATGACTGGTTTTCTAAATTTTTCATTGAAAATGACATTTTAAGATATGATTTTTCATCTTGTTTACCTACAAATTATGCCCCGAAACACTCATTTGACCACGCTAAGGTTATGAAGAATCATCATCTTAATGCTTATTTAACGGTCGCAAACATCCGTTCTACCGGCTCCGCTTATGTGTAACCTGTAAAACTCGGTTTGCGACCATTAAATCAGCTTAATGCTCAAAAACCAAAGTAAAAGATAGTTATTCCCAAATTATTATAATCGGTTGAATATTATTAAAAATTAATAATGCTTAAAATTTTTATTGCACTACACACAGAATCAATCAGTTAAGGTTAACTACTCCTCAGATAAGGGAGATGACTCATATTTAGATTTTTTAAAAAAACAATTCTAAATCAAATTGTTAAAACGTGTTTTTCGTCAAATTTTGCCTTGCTAAACCTGGGTAAATAGTTGTAAATTTTTAAAGTTGTAAATTAGATTTCTTTTAAAAACATGAAAATTGAAGCATTTTTTAAGTGTAATTAGTGGTATGATAACCCTCTAATTTTACTAAAAATATTACTGAGTCACAGTGTCTTATTTTGTTTAATGAATTTGTATGATATTTTCTTGACTAGACTCTTTTCGCAAGAGTTAAGTATCACTTCAAGAAAGAGCTCCTAAAACATCCGGATATAAGGCAGTTCCTCATAGAGAAAATGTTGGTGAGTATGAAGATTGAGAACAGAAAAATACATGAAACACTAGTACTTAAAAAAATTACAATAAAGTATTTGACTGACTGTTTATATTCTTAACAGAAAGCTGTTTAAAGTACTGGTACTTAAAATTACCACAAAGTATCTGTAAATCTCCATAACAGAAAGCCTATATAATGTACCGGTACCTAAAATTTCTGAAAACCATCTAATCGTTCAGATATAACTTTATTTATGTTATAAATTCATTTTGATGTACATTTAATTGTCACCACACTTTTTTTTTATTTTAACAGAGAGATGAAGTCTTCTACAAGAGAAAAGAAGTGAGTTTTACTTTTTTTGAGCTGATTTTTGTAAAATTAATGATATTTTCGAAAATAATACCCATGCAAAATTGAATGTCTTTTTTCATCTTTAAAGATTAATTTTTCAACATAAGTTATGTTTCAAAGTAATTAAAAAAATCATTGACATGCATAAAATAAAAGTTGTTGCATGAAAAGATTTCAATTTCAAACTTCTTTTTACTTTATTAAGGGGTAATCCTTCCTGATTAAGAAGACGATATCCTTAATTAAATATAGTTATAAAAACACAACAGTAGGTTACGGTGACCTATATTTTTCAGCTGATATTCTGTAAGGATTTAAAATACATAAATTGAGAAAGCTCCATGATTATTTGCAAATTAGTTCCTGAAATTTTTAATTACAGCCCTTAGAATTGAAACATAGGTCAGTGAACTATTTTTCAGTCGACATACTTTAAGGACCGAAGATGCATCAACTGACAAAGTTTGATGATTATAGGCCTAAAACAGTCCAAAATATGTTTTTAAAACAATTTAAAATTGAAAGCCTGCAAAGTTCAAAAGGTATGTCACTCTGACCTACTTTTGAATAAATATATGTTATGGCCCTTACATTAATAATGCTAATGCAATTGCTTTGTAAAATGCGTTTTGATTGGCTAATGCACTGATTTTTGAAGCAGTAAAACGAGCATAAAAGAGTGAAAGCGACATGCACAAAAACGCGTCAACATTAACGGTCGAAAATACCAAAATAGAATATAGTTATTCCATAATTCTTTACCTCACATAATTCTATTAATGGCCTTAAATGTTTTGAAAAAGTTAAGCCATAAAGTTCAAAACGTAAGTCATGGATTGGTGATATACTTTTCAGATGACATTCTCTAATGACCAAATGTGCAAAATAAAAAATATGCCTTTTTATCATTTCTAAAAAGTTTGATATGAGGTTGTTAGATGCATCTACTGACAAGATTACATAATTCTGGTCATTACAGTAAACAAAGTATCAAAGTTTGTACAAAACATAATTTTTGGCCAACTTTCATGTGACCTTGAGACCACACTCATTGCCATGTGGTTCTTGAGAAGATTTTTTTGCAGCCAGTGTTTTTTTTTATTTTCCTCATTATCTCCCCTTGTTAAAGGCTCAAATCCAAACATTTTGAAGAAATCTCTTGGGCCAAGGATACTCTGGATACTTTTTAGCTCTACTGGTCAGAGACCAGAAGAGCTTATGCGATAGTAATGCGTCCGTCCGTCCGTCCGTATGTCTGTCTATCTGTCTGTCTGTCTGTAAACAATTTTTCAAAATTCTACTCCTACAGTTTGGTCTGATTTCAAAACAACTTGGCACACAAGTAGACTACACTAAGATACATAATTCTGTGTATCCGTTTTTGATTCCGATGAACAGTGTTGCCGTGGTTACTAAAAATAAAATTTTCTGTAAAATACATTTAAAATGCTACTCCTCCAAGAGGATTGGTCTAATTTCAATAAACTCACAGTAATTGGCCCACAAATAGGCTACACTAAGGTTCATAATAATGTTTATCGGTTTTTGATTTCGATGAACGGTGTTGCCGTGATTACTAAAAATAGAAATTTCTATGTAAAAATTTCAAAATGCTTCTCCTACAGATGTGGTTTGATTTCAATATAACTTGGCACACAAGTAAACTACATTAGGATACGTAAGTCTGTGTATCAGTTTTTGATTTCGATGAACGGTGTAGCCGGGGTAACTAAAAATTTAAATTTCTGTGAAATACTTTCAAAATGCTACTCCTCCTACAGTTTTAGTCTGATAATAATATACTTTGCAAACACAAGACAACACTGAGATACATAATTATCAGTTTTCTATTTTTGATTTGATGAAAGATGTTGCCATGGTAACTAAAATTGAACATTCTGTAAAATTTCATTAAAAGCTACTCCTACAGTTGTAGTCTTATTACAATCTTGCCACAAAAAGAGAGTTAATCAAGGATCATTATTCTTTTAATTACTTTTGTAAAGTTTTATGTCCTAACTGCTACATTTCTCTTCCTTTATTATAAGTATAAACCAGTACAGCTACAGTCTCGACAGAGACTTCTGGTTACAAAAATTGACCAACCAGGGGTTCCTGAGCCTTTTGCTCAGAAGAGCTAAAAATAGTGAGATTAATGTCCAAATTGACTTCTTGTTGATTTAAAAAACAGTAAATCCAGAAAAACTTTTTTCATCAACATCCTGTCTATATTTTATTTATTATTTGTTTTTAAGGCTGCAGCAAGAAAAGTCCAGTCACATGTCAGAAAGTATCAGGCACAGAAAAAAATCAAAAGTCTGAAGGCATCTGTCCTTCAACTTCAAAGACAAATTCGTGGGAAGTTAATAACAACGAAAGAAAGAGGGAATTTCCTTGTATTAAAACGTGCAGCAATCTGCATTCAAGCCCAATTTAGAGGCCACATTGCTAGAAAAGAAGCAAAGCACATAAAACATACTGTAGTAAGAATCCAGAAACAAATTCGTGGGAAGTTAATGACGACCAAAGAAAGAGAGAAGTTCCTTGTATTGAAACGTTCAGCCATTCGCATTCAAGCCCAATTTAGAGGCAACATTGCCAGAAAAGAAGCGAAGCACATAAAACATACTGTAGTAAGAATCCAGAAACAAATTCGTGGGAAGTTAATGACGACCAGAGAAAGAGAGAAGTTCCTTGTATTGAAACGTTCAGCCATCCGCATTCAAGCCCAATTTAGAGGCCACATTGCTAGAAAAGAAGCGAAGCACATAAAACATACTGTAGTAAGAATCCAGAGACAAATTTGCGGGAAGTTAATGACGACCAAAGAAAGAGAGAAGTTCCTTGTATTGAAACGTTCAGCCATCCGCATTCAAGCTCAATTTAGAGGCCAAATTGCTAGAAAAGAAGCAAAGCACATAAAACATACTGTAGTAAGAATCCAGAAACAAATTCGTGGTAAGTTAATGACGACCAAAGAAAGAGAGAAGTTCCTTGTATTGAAACGTTCAGCCATCCGCATTCAAGCCCAATTTAGAGGCCACATTGCTAGAAAAGAAGCGAAGCACATAAACCATACTGTAGTAAGAATCCAGAGACAAATTCGCGGGAAGTTAATGACGGCCAAAGAAAGACAGAAATTCTTAATTATGAAAGGTGCCGCTCTTACCATTCAGACATTTTATAGAGAATACAAGACGAAATGTATGTATGAAGAAATGAAACAGGCTATAGTCCTGTTTGAGTCAGATCCTTTGGACGGAAGGAAGCAGAGGGTATTTCAAAAAGCTGCAGTTGTCTTACAACGAATTTTAGAGAATCACTTTCAAATCAAGCATGTCAAGCTTAAGGTTAGAGCAAGAAAAATTATTTTGTTTGCCAACATAAATGATTTCGAGTAAATTGTTTTTCATATAATTCTTAGTATACACGGTATAGACATTTGCATATTTGTATTTGAAGCATAATAAGGTTTATTGGAATAAGTTGTAGTTAGCTGGTTAGCTATTTTGCATTTCATTCCTTGTATAAAGCTTGGAGAATCTTTTGTAGGACCAGGGGATAGAAAGACTGACATACTTGCTACAGTTCACCAGGAAAACAACAGAGATGCATAGATGCTTCAAAAATTATGGACCGCTTTGTGAAGCGAAGAGAAAACTTCACAATGCACTCATAATACAAGTAAGGCACGTTTTTAGCTTAGTATCCCCCCTCAACGGAGTTGGAGGGGATATAGTATCGCTATCATGTTTGTATGTTTGTGTGTTTAGTCCATAATTAGCATTGGGATCAATGTTGAATGCTGCCTTGTTTTATAGATATGCTCTTTGGGAGGAGATGCTCCGCTTTGTCATGCCTTTGTTTGATTTATAAATTACATGATCAAATTATCCTTCTAAGTTTTAGAGAGTAAGATTGGGTGATGAAACAACTTTGAACATTGATAAATTACAGAACTGGATAAAAGGGAGATTATGCCGCTTAAGATTTCTGAAGCAGAAGAGGCCCGTCCCTGTGTCTGAAACAGCGGCGTTGAAGTGGAGGGACATCTGCAAAGATGAAGAACAAATTGAAGCAGAATCCACAACTCAGGTAACAGATGTCTAAGTAATTCTGTTCAAGTTAAACCTGGATCTTACATCATGGTTGATGCGGGTACCCATATTATCATGTCCACCTGTCCAATTATCAAAACCCTTATTTGACATGTTTAAAACTTGAGTTAGGAATTTTTCTAACAAAATTAGGTGTTACATTCACTAAATGAATGGTAAAATTAGAGCATGTTACTTGAAAAAAGGTCAGAGTTAAAAGTAAAGATTGCTTTTTTTTGGTTCTTGTTTTAGTTAATAATGATTCCAGGTATGGATCCTTGATTTGAATCTGCCACTTGATCATTGCCCAGAATATATGTTACAGCATGACAATTTCGATTTCCATCCATATATTATTTACATTATTTTTACTTGGTTGAGGATTGTTAGAATATATTTGTACATTTTCTTTATGTGACTTGATGGAAAGTCATGTTAAGGGATTGGGTATACATCCTCCTTTACAGCTGTCCTGATAATTGCAATTAAGTCCAGACTATAACTTTGTAATTTTTCATTACACTTATAACCAAAAAAGTCTATTTTTATGGGTAACATTTCTTGTTGAGACTGAATTTCTTAAATTTCAGGATGACAAAAGGACGGAGGAAAACAATGTAAATATAAATGAAGGAAGGATGGAGGAAAACACAGTTAATATGAATGATAAGAAAATAGGGGTATGTTGGGTTTTTTTTTTAAACATTAAGTTTAAATTTAGAGCAAATTATATAGAAATTTTTAAAGCACATCTGTGTTTTGTGGAAATTGACAGTCAAAATTATAATGATTTTCATCTCTCTACATTTCAGAGAATGAAGAAATTAAGAAGATGGATCAAGCGATGTTTCTGCTGCTCTGGATAAATGTAGGAAATTACTCTACATGTAATAAATAAATGTAATAAATGTAACTAATCACATCTCCCTTCTCCATTCTTTATCTGTATTTTATTTTAAGTTAAGGAAGTTAGCAATTAAAGTAAGTGATAGTTCATTTAGTTGATAATCAAGATAATTGAATCAGTTCATAGGTGTCTCTAAATATTTTATATTCTGAAGTAAGGCAGTCAATCAGCCATCAAATTGAATAATGATTTTTATAAGTAACAACATTCTGACACTTCTTTTGGATGGAGGGGATAAATTTTTAAAAAGTAACGTTCCATTTCTTTCTCATTTTTAAACAGATATATTAAAATATTTTAAAACTGTTTTAGTAGACAGTGTTTTTTTATTATTATTTTTTTTGCAGATGAGAAGATGACTTCAATCAAGATCTGAGAGAATTTTTTAAACTTAATTTTGTTACGAAAATGATTGTAAATCTTAAACTTAATTAATTTAATCAAGTAATTTTTGGAGCCCAGGAGGGGACAACCGAGCTATTTTACAGGTTTGGTGCTTGACTGATAATTAAACCTGTTTTCTCTATTAGATCATTTATTCGTAATGTTACAAAACATCAACCATTTTGGAACTTACGCCTTTCAGGGAGACCAATTTAACCAAGGTTCCTTGTCTAAAAACTTCAAAGTGTAAAGACATCCATTTAGAGTTTTTCTAAGCTTCGTTGTCCTCTCTTGTCAAAATTTCTACTTATACTGGTAGCAAATTTCTGTATGTATAAAAGTGATCCAACTTTGAATTTTTTGTAATAATCAACCATCTGCAAACTTGTATTAATTGACTTTTAGTTATAAATTATGGAAACGGTTTATTTTAAGGAAATATTTTCTTGATGGAAAAATTCTGAAATTTACCATTGTGATTGAAAAGAGATATTTGATCAACGCTTGTAGAATAGCTCACATATTCAGTTTTTAGAGTCAAAATGCTAATAATATGATATGTTTCAAACTTGATGATGGCTGATGTTCCTCAGTTCTTTACCATGACAGATTTTCCTCGGTTCTTTATGATGGCCGTTGTTCCTCAGTTCTTTGTGATTGCCGATGTTCCTAGGTTCTTTATCATAACAGATTTCCTAGGTTCTTTATCATGACAGATTTTCCTCGGTTCTTTATGATGGCCGATGTTCCTCAGTTCTTTGTGATGGCCGTTGTTCCTCAGTTCTTTGTGATGGCCGATGTTCCTAGGTTCTTAATCATGACAGATGTTCCTAGGTTCTTTATCATGACAGATTTTCCTCGGTTCTTTATGATGGCCGATGTTCCTCAGTTCTTTATGATGGCCGTTGTTCCTAGGTTCTTTATCATAACAGATGTTCCTAGGTTCTTTATCATAACAGATGTTCCTAGGTTCTTTATCATGACAGATTTTCCTCGGGTCTTAATGATGGCCGATGTTCCTCAGTTCTTTGTGATGACAGATGTTCCTCGGTTCTCTATCATGACAGATATTCCCAAGTTCTTTTATGGTGGCACATGTCTCTCAGTTCTTTATGATGGCCGATGTACCTCAGTTCTTTATGATGGCCGATGTCCCTCAGTTCTTTATCATAGCTGTGGTCCTTCGATTCCTTATGAGGCAGATGTCCCTCAGTTCTTTATTATGGCTGTGGTCCTTCGATTCCTTATGAGGCAGATGTCCCTCAGTTCTTTATGATGGTCGATGTTCCTCAGTTCTTTATGATGGTCGATGTTTCTCAGTTCTTTATGATGGCCAATACCCTCAGTTCTCTTTCATGGTTTACGGGTCTAAACACTTCAAAGTGTAAATATATCTATTTAGAGTTTTTCCTAGCTCCGTTGTCCTCTCCTATCAAAACTTCTTCTTATAGTCAAAATATATGTATGTGTTCCAACTCTGATTTTTTTGTAATAAACAAACATCTGCATACTTGTATTTAGTTGCTTTTAGTTATGAATTTTGGAAATGATTTATCTTTAGGAAATAGTTTTCTTGATGGAAAAAAATCTAAAATTTAACATTGTGTTTAAAAAGAGATGTTTGCCCGAGGATTGTAGAATAGCTTATATACGAGTATTCAGTTTCTAGAGTCACAATGCTTAGAACGATATGTTTCAAACTTGAGAATCCAAAAATATGATACATGTATATAAACATTTTCAGGGGTTCACACTCATAGAATGATCATGCAAAATGCATGCTAATTGTTAAGAAGTAATAGTTATGTATTTTCTTTTCAAAAATTGTAAACATTTGTTTTTAAAAAGCAATGGAAAGTAGCATTTATTTCTTTTGCATACACGTTTAATAAACAGTAATGGATCTCAAAAAAGTTTCAACAATACCATTTGTGAACAGGGCATAAAACACGGACCACTGGAAATTCCAGAACTTGGAATCAGATACCCAAGAGGAGAGAGCATCCCTGATTTGCATAGACATAATATTGTCAATTTTTGTGTAAAAGCAATGGTGTGAAATATGTTAGTTAAAATACGACACAATAAGAGATTGTAAATTAGTCATGTATTTGCAAATGTCATTATAACGACCGTAGAATTTTCAATGCTATGGCATTTTATAAAGGGTTGTTGAAATTCTTTAAACTTCAACTCTATAAACACTTTAATTTTGCCATTCATCTGGAAAATATAACCGGTAAAGTCAGATACAGCATCCGAAGCAAGTCTCGTAGTGCCCATCCCTAAATGCATGATCCATGCAAGTATGGTCCACGTAAGGCTTATAGTTTCTTGAAAATGGATCTGCTCCAAAAAATTTAACCTGGTCACTCAACTGGAAAAATAGGTCAGATACAGCATCCAAAGCAAATCTAGTAATGTCCATCCTTTGATGCATCATCCATGCAAGTTTGGCCTGGGTAGGACTTTTAGTTACTAGTACTTAAGAATGGACCTGCTCCAAAAATTCAACCTCGTCACTCAACTGAAAAATGTAGGTCAGATCAAGCATTCGAAGCAAGTCTAGTAGTGCCCATCCCTAGATGCATCATCTATGCAAATTTGCTTCAGGAGGGGCTCACAATTTCTTCGGAATGGACCAGTCAAAAACTTTAACCTTGTCACTGAACTGGAAAAGAGTTGATTACTGAGTAGATCCAACACACAAGCAAGTTTGGAAGTGTCTATCCCTAGATGCATCATCTAAGTTTGGTCTAGGTAGGGCTTATAGTTACTTGGGAATTGACCTGCTCAAAAAACTTTAATCGGTCACTCAACTGGAAAATGTTGGTCAGATCCACCATCCAAAGCAAGTCTAGTAGTGTCCACCCCTAGATGCATCATCTATGCAAGTTTGTTTAGGGTAAGACTTATTATTTCTTTGGAATGAATTCGAACCTGCTCTAAAAATTTAACCTGATTACTCATCTGAAAAATCCAGTTAGATTCCGCATCCAAAGCAAGTCTAGTAGTGTTCATTCCTAGATGCATCATCTATGCAAATTTGCTTCAGGTTGGGCTTATAATTTATTCGGAATGCCAAAAACCTTTCACCTGGTCACTCATCTGAAAAATGTAGGTCAGATCCAGCATCCGAAGCAAATCTGGTAGTGTCCTTCCCTAGATGCATCATCAATGCAAGTTAGGTCCAGGTAGGGCTTATACTTACATGGGAATGGACCTTATCCAAAAACTTTAACCAAGTCACTCATCTGCATGATATAATGTAGGTCATATCTAGCATCAGAGGCAAATCTGGTAGTGTATATCCCTAGATGCATCATCCATGCAAGTTTGGTTCAGGTTGGGCTTTTTGTTATTAGGGAATGAACTTGCTCCCAAAACTTTAACCTTGAACGCCGACGCTAACGCAGGGTGTATAGCATAGGCTCACTTCACAAAGGTGATTTCGTCAAAATGAGCCTGTCATTATATATTTTTTACTGTTAGTTGGCTTTATAGTTAGTAAAACAGCTACCTCTGCATATTAAATGTTTACGGCGAGAGCATTTGACTTGATGGCGCGTAACCGAGGTTCTTGTGGAAGTGGGAGTATAAAAGATACACTGTATGTGACAGGCTCTATCTTTATACTGTCTTTAATTTCGAGCTCACTTGGGGGTATATAACTTGATGGACTGTCGATAATTCACAAAATAGCTATGTTTCTTTTTACGAAAAACAAAAATCCCCAAATTTAGCCTTTAGACTGAAATTTTGAAATTCAGAAGCCCCCAAACAAATACTAGTACTGCCTTGTAAAAGAACAGGAGGGCATAGTGCATGTGATCCGTAAAGCCCCTTTAAAAACGTGATTTTGATCAAAACTTTCAACATTTATACTATGTACGTAAAGATGTTTACATCTCAAAATCAGTGGTAAGTTGACCCTACATTATCCGCTAAATAAATCATGCTCATTAGATCAGAGCATTAATTAATGTACTTTTGTCGAGCTAAAAAAATTAATGCTTTTGAATCCGATTTTGACTGCTGGCATTCACTTCATTTTAGTACAACTTCAAGGATTTGGTAGGTCGCCTGCGTGACTCAGTGGTTAGAGCGTCTGCTCTAGAGTCGCGAAGTAAGGAGTCAATCCTTACGTCGCGGGTTCTAGTCCCAATGTGGGACGTGTAGACCGGTCCTTCGGATGAGACTTATAAACCGAGGTCCCGTGTCGCAGTAGGTGCTGGCACGAAAAAGATCCCTCTTTGCTCAATGGCCCCGAGTGCCAAGTATAGGACAAAAGTGGTGGCGTCTCCATATGAGTGAAAAATTTTTGACAGGGACGTTTAAAGGTACTTGGACACAGATTTGAAGTTAATATTTTCTCTGTAATATTACAACTTATATATTTTAATAGCATTTTACACAAAAATTAATTAAAAATCTTATTTCATTTAAAAGTTATTCAAACTTTAAATTTTTTGGTGGGTTTGATTGACACATCCTTGCACTTTCACAAATTTTAACTTTATTCTTAATCCTTAGGATTTACTTGGGAAACCCCGCCAAAAAATTTAAAGTTTTAATAACTTTTAAATGAAATAAGATTTTTAATTAATTTTTGTGTGAAATGCTATTAAATTATATAATTCGTGACATTATACAGAAAAAATGAGAAAATATTAACTTCAATTCTGTGTCCAAGTACCTTTAACAATATACAATCAATCAATCAAGGATTTGCCCACGGTTAAAGAAAGGGACACAGTATACTTCTGTGACTGTTTAATGTGTTCGTGATATGTAGGCTGTGTGCTTACGTTTACACATATTACGATACAATAGACTTAACATACAAAGCGATATAGAAATAGGGTGATCTATTCTGCCAACGTTATGAAGATTGTATATGAATTAAGTCCCTTTAGCCACGTGCTGCTTAGTATTTCCGCGCGAAACATTTTGGCGCGTAGCCAGCTCCACGTGGTGTCCATGCTGCAAGTTTGTATTCAATCTTCCTTAAGTTCCTCGCTCCTTTTCGGGTATATATATGCCACTTAATAGTTATTGTCCGATATATAACAAGGAATGCAATATTTTTATATGCATAAATTTATTTTCTATTTTTATTTTTAGTTGATGGTGCACATTGAATTCGGACGGGAAATCACATATCGGTTTTGCAGGTACCCTGGTCGGACTGTCCCATGCACAATTGTAGGAATTTCCCATTATTCGGTGGTATATTATGTGTATATATAGTTGCGATATAACGCTTTTTGAACTATTTATCAAAAGCACGCAGTAGTAGGAGATGTGGTAGGGAAAACTCTCCATTCATTGAAATCGATCCATTTGATCTACAATCCTAACAACTTTTGTGTTAAATGGTATGTATAACTTACATTATCAACAGGTCCAGCACAATACCCCGATAAAGGTATATAGCTTGATAAAGCTATATAGCTTTATCAAGGTATTTAAAATACCTTGATCAAGGTATTTTATGTACTGAAAATTCAAAAAAATTCTTTAAAAATTAATTACTGAAAGTCGAGTTCTGAGTTTTTGTCAGTAAATTCACCCATGCATGTAAAGTACTCAAACACAAACAAATCAGTAGAAAAACGTGTCGTGTGAGGAGACGTTATTTTATGCCTTCTTTTTCATACCAGAGTGTTCAATACCCATGTGCCTCTTCATAAAGGCTATGGAATATTAGATTACAAAAACATGCATGTAGTCATGCAATAGATTTTTTATTACCCACGGGTATAAACGTCATATTTGAGCTGATCATAACTGCACAAAAATGGACTCATTTCAAACACATTATTTATCGAGATGTACTCTCGTGCACGATTTCTAAAGTTTTAGTTAAGAACAATATGTCTTATTAAATAATCATATGTTTAATTAAATAATCATAGGTACATGTATTCTATATGTACATTTTGTGTAAAATTCACTTGTACACATGTTAATCAAGCAGTGCAGAGAGAAACGAACTTTGCCGGATGATTAATATTCTGGGAGAAAAATGACTTGTTTCTATTCTTAGGTTTCGGTATTTTGGATTTCCCCTCATTTATTTATAAATCCTTGTAACGCCACTCAATGATGTGTCTATATTTTACCTCCTTTTTATTTAACTTTACTTAGTATATTAAATTATGATTAACTAAAAATAAAATTAAAGAAAAAGTATCAATATTTAAAATTTAATAAAGATTAACTCTAATAGTTTTTGCTAACGGAAGGTTAGATTTTTTTTCTTATTAAAAAATGAAACTGAACACAATATATGGCTGCTCCATACGAAAATGCAATATATGGTAGATTAAATAATGCCAGTGCGATGATGTCCAAAAGGCCCTGCACTATACCCGTATACCGAAAGAAGAAGAATGTGGTTAATTAAAATAGCTTTTTGACAATTTTTAAGTAAGACCTCACATTAATTAGTTATGTCCTCATCTACGCAAGACATTTCATATCGAATAAAGAAGGGATTAAGTTAATATTAGTACGAGATCAAGTAAGCAGTGTGTTGATGAAGTATCCTAAAAAATGCTTCTATATAGATTTGGGTGTTGATCAAATGTCAATCTAAAAGATTGGTCGATTGCTAAACATCAATAGTCTTGATTTAATTTAGTTAAAGGAGTCTCTGGCAATCTAGATGCCACATAATTTGGATATATTCATCAGGTTTCAAGATTCCGTATGAAGTTTGTACAATAGATGTAGAATGCCTCAACACGGATTTTTTCAGAATGTCACTTTGTAAAAAGGTCATTGTCAGTGATTGATTTTATTGAAAAAATTGAATTGCTGCCACAATTGACAGAAACATTTTAGGATAACATATAGCTTTATATATAATGGTAGAGCATGGGTTGGAAAAAGATGCCTTTCAATTTAACATCACTTGGTCCAAGGCCAAATTCAGGTCTAAATACAGAATACAGCCAATCGTTTACCAGGAACTTGTACTAAAATATATCTTTTTTTCCTCATGTGCAAATTGATTTTATCTTAAACAAATTCGGTTTATCTTCCTCTCCTTTATTTTAAAGATTAAACTCGAGAGTTTGTCTAGATATCAGCTGTGCACATTGCACACGTCATAAATAGATTTTAGATATTAAAAAAATACTGGGATAAAAATAACATGGCATTGAAATGATTGTTCATGGTGTTTTTATTGTTTTTCAATACACACACAGAACCATAACATTAAATAACAAATGTAAATACTTAGAATTAATGTTTACAACACCTTACACCTTATATCATAAAACAATAAAGTTATTTACTGAATTATTCCTTAATTCTTTGTCCCAATAAACATAATATAAAATCTAGATCAAATGTTATTGTACATTTTTAATATTATTTTCTTTAAAGTATGGTGGAATATGGTGTTAACATAATTTACTTGTATGGTGGCATAATTAATTAACATTTTAAAATATCACTTAAGTTGCATCATTGATACTGTATACAGGGAAATTTTTGCCCCCATTTTATTTTTGCCCCTTTCACCCTTGACACAACTGGGCGAATTTAAAATGGGGTGAATTCAAAGAACACTGTATAATTTCTTAATTAGAACTTTGACTGGGTGAATTTAAAATGGGGCAAAATTGTAAGCAGGCTGAAAAGGGCCAAAAATCATGGAGCGAAAATAACCCTGTATATAGTACAAGTGAAAGAAATTAAATTTTTAAAAATATAGATTCTCTTGAGAGATTTGTAACTTGCTTCATACTGCATGTCAACATACTAATCTTGCATGAAGCGTTAAAGACATAATTATCATGGCATTTTAACATACTTTAAGATCTAATAATTAAGATAAAGATATTAACATACAAGTGAATTCTGCATAGGTGTATCAGACTGATTTAAATATCAAAATAAGTCATTATTATACAGCTTAAAATACAAGTTGGGGAATTAATGATAAACAAATTTATACAAACTTTTTACATGTTATCTTAGTATGAAAATGTTTGCCAAAGTTTAACTTGGTACTTTGCCAAAGCATCTCTAATTTATATAAATATACTGAAATGTTTTAGCATAAAAAATATACACCGTCTTGACTAGCTAAGAAATGGGATCCTTCAATGTTATGAGAATGGAGTGGATCAAACTCTTGGCTAGCAAAGATGCATTGTATACTATAGGACATGTATGTTGCTGGTGTCAACTTTGACTTTGATGAATATAATGCCGTCCTTGAGGTATCGTAGATCTTTCTTTGTAACACATTTTGATAAACAGAGTACATCCTGTTATGACAATGGGAGTGGATCAAACTTTTGAATAGTAAAGGTGTGGTGTTTACTATAGCACAGGTATGTTGCTTGTGTCAACTTTGACCTTGATGAATATTGTGTCGTCCTTGAGGTATGTTTTTGTTTCTAACACACTGTGGGAGATAAACAGAGGACATCCCGTAGCGACGTTCATCTCGGTCGTTGGCCTCTTGAAGCTGGAGCTTGTCGTGTCTGGCTGGAACGTGTCGCAAACGTGTCGCCGGAAATTGTCCTGATCCAGAAGCATCAGCGAGACCTTCTGCTGGAAAGGCCAGGGAAGCAATGCGTCGTACTCACCTCTCATCACAACAAAGAACAGCGACAGATGTGTCCCTTTACCCATGCCGTCGCCATTCAAGTACACCCTGGCACACATCTTGTAGCCCGTGCGACTTGTGTAGAAAGGTTGGCTGTACAATGATAGAGTTCTCCCACTCTTAGCCTCCTGCTTCCTTCTGGAATAATCTCTGATTTTCCACATTAAAATGCCATCATAACTGGCAGTTTCTAATACTTGGAATCTCAGGTCGAGTTCTGCTAATCTTATGTCCTGGATGGCCATCTGTTTCTCATTGTTTTTCAGTTGATTTCTTACCTCTGAAAAAAGATTTTTATAACAGGTTGTGAGTTTTCATCTTGATTAAAGAAGAATTATAGTATCTTGACTTTGACGAGTATCAGTCTACATAAATCAAATGCAGATATATTATCAATCATGCCTAAGCGATTCATGTCTTAGCAATTTTTTGTCACTCCTTGGTTACACTTCTTATGGACATTGAAGGGATTAATGACTTAACCAAACATGCCTTAGTGTTCATGACTACAGTTATAAATTATCATCAAAAATACTAGTTTATTCATACTGCATATCCTTATGACACATAATCTTATGTCAGATCATGATTGATCTGTAGTTTTCCTTTTAACATTATTTAGTTTACACTTGATTGTATTTTTCCTGTTCTCCCTATATAAATATTAACCCATGATTTTCATGAGGAAAAAGTAGAAACCAATAATCTTAACCCTATGTTTTCTGGTTAGTGTATTATCAACTTCCGTACCTTGGGGCATTGCCGCCTCGGTCCCTCCCCCTGATGGCCCCGCCCTCTCTATCTGAGTTATCTGCTCCTGGCTGACCCTCAGGTCCTCCCTCAATGAGTTGATGACCTGTTCCTGTTTTTCCAGGACCTCTTTCTTTGGTTGATGTTCAAACATTCTTTCCAAGTTTATCAATCTTTCAGTTAATGTCACTAATTTCTTTTTCATGTCTTTTGTTAAGGATTTGACCAGGGGTTGTATTTCTTCCTTTAATCTTTGATTTTCCTGCCTTAATTCCTGTACAATTGACTTAAGCTCCTCTGTCTCTTTTTTGCTTTTCTAAAATATAGAATTTAAAAATTTATCATACAGGATGTTTCAAACACAGGGATATTAAACAAGATGAACAGAAATGGTAAAAAACATTCAAAAAAATTTAATAAAGGTCTGCGATTTCAAATCAACTGACCTCAATCTCTTCTTGTACTGCTTTATTTTGGTCACTTGTTTGTCCAGAGAAGGACATGACCAACATCAAATGGTGATCTGTGGCAGTTTCCTGGTGCTTCTCAACTTCTTTAACAACATTCTGGAAAACAGTTATTAAAGCATTGCAACATTTTGAAGCTTCGTGATCATAGAAAAATGATTTCACAAACACTGGTCATGTAATGTATTTGAACTCATATGTTACTGAGCTATCTGCAATACTTACAACATATGTACACCCAATAGTTTTGTATCCACATGGTATTGGTCTTTTAGGACAAGACTGTAGGTGATTTTCCATCTGTTGAAAAATACACCATAAATATACATTTCAAAGAACTCTTAATGAATTGAGAATGTTAGAGTTTCTAGAAATTTGCCTAATGTAAAAATCTACTGAACATGCCTACCTCACTTCTTTTTAAAGTTACATTTTCACAACCATTAGGACAGTTAAGTGGATACTCTGGACATTCATGGTCTAGATGACTCTGTGTCGTCAAAATCAATATAACACATATATTATTATTTTGTTTCAATAATTATGTCATACATGTTAGCCTATAGTGATGAAAAATAGGGAGATTCAGACCTCAAAAGCATATTTATGTGCTTAAAACCAAAAAAAAAATTTGAATCATGAAAGTTTTGAACATGTTAAATCTTTCCCAAGAATTTACCTGCATCTGACAAAAGGGTACATTATGTGTGCAGTGTTCACACACGATAACCCGATAGCTGCATTCCAATTCTTTATGAGCCAACAATTTATTCTGAGGTATCTTTTCATGACAGTCATCACACTCTACTGGCTTAAACTCGCAAATTTCCGTGTGTTTCTATAAAAAAAAATTTAAAATATGTGAACAAAATTTTGAAATTACAAAGAAGAAAGTTCACATTGGTCCATTTTTGGCCCTGTGAATTTCTGAAAAGTAAGAACTACTCAGTTTTAGTTGAAAATATGTTATATTTCACTTAGACCCTTGGTGACTTCATATCAAATAAAAATGACGTAATTTTTTTTCTATTGTCTATGCATTATGACGTCATGAATTTCGTCATTTTCCTCAGATCTTGAAAATTTCGTTAAAAATGACCAAAAATTTAAGCTGTTTTTTAATATTTTGCATAGCACCCAACCTCTGATCTAAAATGTTGATTTATATAATGAAAGAACTGTTTTAGAAGATTCTAATCCATGAAAGAATTTTTGGATCGCAGGGTGGGCTCATATTTTTATCAAAAGTTGAAGATGCTGAATTTCACCCATTTTCTTCAAAAATCAAGAACATTGCAGTTTCACAACGCCCGAGTTTCCAAACTTGGACTCTCAGAGGAAATTTTTTTATAGGAAATGAAAGCACTAAGTCTCTACTTTAGGTTGATGATCGAAATAGGACGTAAGGACTTGGTCGGTTAATTAGTATATTGACAGGGCCGTTTTATGGAATACGTGAATCTACCTCTTTCTATAACCTTTTGGTATCATTGTACAAATTCTATTTGATTTTGCACTTTTCAGGCAACAATGATTCCTGATTTAGAATGTATTGATTGTTAAATACTTCTTTACTTATATACAGATTACTTTTATCAGTCCTTATACAACTGCACATGCCTTACTCCTGAGAAGTACCAATTACCACGTATATTTCACAATATATTAAAAGGGGGAAGGGGGGGGGGGGATAAAAGCATTATTAATATTACAGTACACTGATGCCTGAATTCTAGGTGTAATTCATAACTATTCTTTTTTTTCAATACTGGCAAGAACATTTGAATTAAAAAATTAGGTGTTATAGAAGTGCATTTTATTTTAAAAACCATAAATCTTCACCTGAAGATTTCTCCATTGCAGAATTTCTTGGCAACCCTCACCACTGTATGAGCAATACACCTGTAGCAACATGATCTCTCGTCTAGTACACATATCTTTGTACACCTGAAATATAGAACCAGTTTTAATGATAAAATGAAAAGCTTGCTGGGTCTGACAGCAAATAAATTCAGTAATTTTATCTGCATGATTAAGGACAAAAGAAGACCTTAAAATAATGCAGATGGACAAAGTAAAGGAAGGGTTAATCTTGAACTTTCAACCTTTGACCTCAAATTGAAAATGAATATTTGACAGGTTAGAAAGATCCATCACCTTAGTTTCATTGCAAAACCTTAGAAAAAACTTATCATCAGAGACTTAAAACTACTTAATGCAAGACATGAATTTCTGACCTTGACCTTTGACCTCAGAATCAATAGATGCCTTCTTAAAATATAGGGAGATATTATATAAATATGTCATTGCAATAAAAATTTCCTATTTATTAAGGAATGAAGCTAATTTCAACTTATGTTAACTTGGGGCAGTTTACGCTTTATAAACCGCAAAGCGGTTTATAATAAAGCGTAAACTGCCCCAAGTTATGTTATATCGTATAACATAAGTTGAAATAAGCTTCAATCCTTATAATTTAATTTCAATGTAGACAATGATACAATTTTTCCATTTTTTTCCTTCGGAAAAGGGCTTCAAATATAGCATATTTTAAAAGTTAACGTCCAGCGGAGTAATACGTTTTTGACGCAACTCATTGTGACGTAGGCAAGTTATATTATACAAAATGGATAAAACCGTTTAACCAATCAAATGACATGTTACAACTGAAATTAAATTATTAGATTTTCAAGCTCAAGGAGAACTAAAGTTATCATCAGGAACCATTTTAGTTGATATATACGGTATACAAAAATATCCGTGAATGATAAATAAAAATCCATTCAAAATGATAATTTTATACGAGAAATTTTCTTTAGGAGTGATACAGAAAGATTATTAACCTCATTTTTGGTAAAGGGTTCCTCACATTCTTCATCAGTGTTGACAGGACATGTTGCTGTTTTGTTTTCTCCAAACAACGGATCAATGCAGGGCTCACATATCTGATGTCCACATTGTAGCTGCATAGCATTCCGTAATACGGAATTACACACAGGGCACACATATTTCGGTGGCAGTTTTTCAACAAGGTGCGGCAATTCTGTTGTTGTCAGCAATAAGCTTCCTAACGATGTAAGAGATTTTTCCATATTTTGGCTTTAATACAACTTATATCAGCTGACTTTGTATTCAAATATATAATATTTCTCTTGTCTAGCTGTTTTGGTTTTATGAGTATATCTCCGTTTGATATTCCTGCAATTCCTTACTGAAAACCAAATCCGTAGTGTAGTCTCTTTCTTATAATTAATATTGATTATGCTGCACTCTGAGTGTCTTTTAGCAAAGCTATTACATCTAGTTTTTGTTTTTCTTCTGTGTTTTTGATATATAAACTCTAAGTTTATTCTTTTTCTTTGGGGAAAAAACTTAAACTTAGATTTTTTCTTGCAAAGAAAATGGAAAATATGATTCAGAGGATAAGGGCACACAAAATAATCTCTTCGATGATACACAATAAACAAATAATGAGCACAAAGATTATTTTCTGTATTGAATATTATTGCAACTCTCGCAAATCCACTATTTAGTGTAACGATTCTTTGTAACAGGTTTGAATAATTCTGGATGTTAACATCCATCCACATCCTTTTCAGTTTCCTGAAATTAGAAACAATCAAATGATAATGATTTAAACAATAAATGTATATAATCATTATAATATATCCACAATAATAACGTTGAAGTCTACCAACATCAACTGCACACTTGTTCTGCAGAGAATTTCTTTTTTTTTTTTTTTGGCCACAAATGTTTATTTATTTTAATGATCTGTTTAGAATATATCTAGCCATAATTAGAAAGCTTATATCTTTAGAGAATTGTTGTACAAAATCAGTAACTGTATTACTGACATATTAACTCGGTACAATAATACTTAATAGCCCAGTGATATTCTGTAATAGTCAGATATGGTACAATCTCTTGATTTATCTAAATAGCTTAATTCAGCTATAGCTTTTTTAAAAGCAATATGAGTTGCATCTTTGACATCCGAATTTTTTTCTGCAAAATTGTAAATCACTATTTCACCGACAGAAAAAAGGAATGTTTATAAACTTCTGTTGTTCATATTTGCAATGTAAGAACTATTTATAAGCTTTGATCTAATCAAAATTACACTATTGTTGTCCTGTACAAAAGTGATTTTCTTGTACAATACTGTACATTCAACTGATAGAAGTCTCTTCTGAAATAATTTAATGCTTTTTTTAGTCTAATTGATCCAAAAGGTATAAATTACATAAAAATTTATCATAACACATTTTAACAGCTAATATTCACATTTCTAAAGTCTTTGTCTGAGATAATATTACAAATAGTTAATGTACTTTATTTCCCCATCTGCCAATGAATTGATTCATCAAAAGGCGCGATTAAAATAAATCATGGGCAGGGCGGGAAAAATAGCTAGACAGAAGCAGGGCTTGGAGCACATGGATTGGCGGAATCAATGCAGTAAAACTTGGTTATAACAGTCATGGGAACCAATAATATTACTTCGCTATATCCGTAATTCGTTATATCAGTATAAGGAATTCGTTTAATTTAAATAGCTAGGGATCTAAAATAACGATATATCTGTGAATTCTCTATATCCATGTTTGTACTAAACGAGTTTTGCTGTAGCATGTAAATATAAGGAATAACTGTCATATTTTTCAATTTCATGACAATGATAAATTGATTGGCTTGCATGATAATTTTATGCATAAACTCCTTTTGCATTTATGCAAATTATCACGCAAGCCAATCGATTGATCACATCATGAATTTGAAAAATAAGACCATTATTCCATATATAAAATTTCCAAAAATGCAGCTCATATTGCTTTAAGTTATTCACAATAGTTTGATTCAGATATTTTATCACACTTTTTCCCTTACGGGTAATTTGTTATTTTCTCAGCATTTTCAAAAAGTTTGCATTTTGATGTAGTGATAAATGGTAATATTCAACCATGAATTCTGAAAATATTGCATGTACTAAGAGGTCCAGGGGCCATATTGTTCACCTGAATCAACTCAACCTGAGGATGTTTGGAATATAGAACCATATTATGATTATGATAAATCATAGCCCTGCTGTTCTTGAGAAGAAGACTTTTGGAGATTTTTTCTATATTCTACCGGTATTTGTTCAAGTTTGGTCATCTGTTGAGACCCACCCTACCCCTGGGGGGGGGGGGGGTCATGATTTGACAAACTTGAATCTACACTACCATACATGCCAACTTTCCCGATTTTTTCGGGACTCTTCCGATTTTGAACCCTGTCTACCGCTTGTCTACCGATATATTTTTTCCCCCCATTTCTACCGATTTTTCGAAAATCCAGATTTTTTACCGATTGGCTTTGAATAATACAGTATTTCCGTGTGCAGAAAACATAACTGTTTCAATGTTTATCGGCATGAAATCTGTTTATTGCCGCTGGTAACATGTAATCAACAAGATGTCAACTGTGCTACCAGTCATTACAGTGGTTTTAATTGCACCTGAACGTCATTAACAGTGTATATTAACCTTGAGAATCATGCCAGATGTGTAAATTTTAGAAATACACATGACAGGATACATACCGACTTCACATTTTACAGCAAACTTTGACAATACGTCATGTATACGTATAATCTGTTTATAAAAAGTTTTCAAGTTTTGGGAAATATAGCAATCCTCATTAAATTATGATCTACTTCATGGAAAAGACACTGCCAAAATCCAACATGAAAAGATGTGCCTGCATGCAAGTACAACGAAACCAGTAAAAGTGATTCAGAAAGAAAGAGACCATGCCTTTTGCATACTTTGAATGAAAAAGTAAACAGTGACTTCTTAATATTCCCTCTGATTAAAAAAAAAATCATAATTATGTGTCTGTGACATTAGCCTTATAAACTTTGTAATTTACCAATAGAAAATATTTACATTCAGTGTATTTTTGGGAGTTGATTATATCAACGACTCTATGTCAGTGGTCCAGACAGGAAGTGCAACTGACAAACAGCTGCCAAGGAAAATGAGCATTGCGAATAAGAAAATAGTTCCCCATTATACTTAGCACTGGTTCTCTGCCCTTGATTCCAGTCGCTGCCGCTAGGAATTACAAGGACAGGTAGACTGGTACCCTGACATTGTTTAACGGGCGCAAGCGCCCTAAAAAACCAATTTATTTATTTATTTGAATCGCTGGATCCACCTAACATTCTTCTCCGCAAGCATATTGATGCCATTTATTTTTGGAATGCGCAGTACTATGCGCGATGCAAGCAGTGAGTGTTTCCACTGTCATGGCGGCGGAGGTTACCTGTCCTTGTAATTCCTAGCGGCAGCGACTGGAATCAAGGGCAGAGAACCAGTGCTAAAGGACAGGTAACCTCCGCCGCCATGACAGTGGAAACACTCACTGCTTGCATCGCGCATAGTACTGCGCATTCCAAAAATAAATGGCATCAATATGCTTGCGGAGAAGAATGTTAGGTGGATCCAGCGATTCAAATAACAGAGAAAACAAAACGTAGCATATCTTACTTGTTGAATACAACAATTGAATACGGGCGGGGGAAATGATTCAAACAACATAGTAGGGACTTTATTAACTGAGTATATCATTAGTTTACAATATATTGTCACTATGAACTTTCAAATGTTCCGTAGTGTTAAACATCGTAATCTTCCTATTCGTGGTGTATACCATAACACACGGAGTTAGAGAGACGAGTTATAGCATTCCCCGTAAACTTTAGAACATAAATAATGATAAAGAACAAGTGTTATAACTAAATCGATGATTTATCATATTAGTGGCAAATATGCAGGTAAATTAATCATGCATACATCTTGATTTGAATATTATTTTGGTAGGATATATGCATATGGGACCTATTCCCGCTTTACATTCAATGGCTTTTGAGGCTGTACTTCTTTACGGTTTTATAGATGCAAAATCCGTATACATTCTTTGTTAACAGCAGTGTAGCATGTGTAGAGTGCAGAGAGAAGCTCAGAAGGGTTTATCTTGATTTACGCTAGTCTAAATATAGATTTTATCGTCAGTGCTATTTCCTATGACGCGTTAAAATGGCAGTGGTTACCTGTCGTTGGTTTTTTAGGGCGCTTGCGCCCGTTAAACAATGTCAGGGTACCAGTCTACATTATACTTACTATAAAGAAATTATCATTCTTGACATTATAGTCCACAATCACTTTGTATTCAACTTTAGTCTGTCATATTAATTTCCTCTTAGGCATCTGTCACCTAAATAATCATACCGATTCTGATATGTATTCATACATTGTGCATGTTTTCTAATTTTAAGACAGGAAATTCCCTACTAACAAAGCGTCTGCAATGTGATGAGAAAACATGATGGTATTCTGGTGGTTAAAAACAGAAAAAAATTTGATACAGTATATTTAGACAATAAAACAATGGGCTTAGTAATCAGATGTGCTATAAATTTAAAGTCAATTTGGAAAACAGAGAACAAAACTTCATGTCTAGGCTAGCTGTTTTGTTTACGATACATGTGTATGTGTGCACCTGACTCAGGCTGATTGATAACTCAGCGGGCATTGTGTGCTTGCGAATCTCTAATATGTGTAAAGCTTAATTTAGATAAGATCTCCCCACTGCTGCAGAAGTGACCTACTGCATGGATTAATATTACTTCTCGCCTTTTACTTTTGTGTCCGGAATGATAGTTAATGAAAGTATACACAGGATGATTTATGAAGCTTGTTAATTTCTTTTGTTTTTGGAAATTTGTACAGTTATATATAAAGTATAATGATAGTCAATTTGCGTGATGACTGTTTGACCAGGGACCTATATACTAAGTATATAGGTCCCTGGTTTGACTAAGCAAGATAAAGAGTGGAAATAGATTATTGCAAATTTTTGGCACATTGAGTATTTTAAGGACGTGGATGGATGTTGGGGTATCCAATTTCCCTCTAATACAGATCTGTGTAATACTAGTGCATATACATTTTGGGAAAAAAGTCCAAATACACACGTACTAGTAAATTATGCTTTGTGGTTTAAAAATATCTCGTTGCAATTTTAATTAGATTTCACGGAAATCAGTCTCAAAAATATAAAATGTTCATTTTGAAAATGAATTATACCAGGCAAAAAGGCATAATAAATATGTCATAATCGAACGATTTCTATTAAGTATGAAATACATACACCAATCTGTTACATCACAAACTACATGAACTATACTTATATTCAGATTTTTGAACATCATTGAACTTATTTTATTGTATGTACATGAAATTTTGGGGTTTTAGCCATTTACAAAAAATATATATTCGCATATATGATAAAAATTTATTAAAAGCAACCTAGCTATTAAACTTTATTTTCAGAATTTACTCCTGCTCAACCTGTGAAAAAAAAGTCAATTGATTTTTTTTTAAACTCAATACCTGGTGTGTATAAATTTGTTACTAATTTTGCTGTAGGAAATGTAATTTCTGAATCTGATAGATTAACCCTACACTTATACATAATACTAGCGATGATAAATTGTTGATATGGGCTTGAATAGTCTTTTCCTATTTTACAAGATGAATATTGTGAACCAAAATCTATATTTGTGAAATACCTTCAAAGTAAAGTTCCGTTGATTTTCTCATCACCAATTTAGATTGTATTTGTTATTTTACTTTAATTAAATTTCATTATATCGAAAAACGCTGTCCTCCTTATTCATGAATTAATTGTGATGTCGTAATCGTTTGATGATATTTTTATCAAGTTATGTCAATATTTATCCATATTAGTATTTCCCCATACCTAAATTAAGATAATTGCATTTTCCCCACTGAGTGCGTTATTCATTTTCTCTCAAATTTGTCTTGAGTGTCATTTTCATCCTAAAACAACTTTTTTATCTTAGATACTGAAAGTACAAGTTCCATACCTTCATCTAAGATAAGGACGAAGTCTGTGAGGAAAACAATCAATCTAACAAGATTTCGCATATCGTTCAAGCTATTTTCAAATTACTGTAGATCACTTAATTTTCGAGACATCTTATTTTCGCGAGATAGTCATTACATGTAACTATTTATTAGCATGACAAAATATTTCTTTACGAATTGTGGTTATATCTTTAAAACTGTCAAAAGCACTTGTATATGTGCGAGAGAGAAATTACGCTGTCTTGCTTAGTTACGCGGAAATAAATTTCTAATAAAAAGTGATTTACAGTAGAACAAACCATACCGCTTTGACTCTGTAAGATCACGAAATCCACTTATGCATTTGCTTCTTGAACACATGCCTCAATCAAGAAGCATTAATATAAGTATAATTTGGAAAGTGGGCAAGGTTACACACATCGAATTCAGGTTCGAATCCCATGCACCGAAAGACTTGGAGACCGGTCCTTTAGATGAGACCGTGTAAACGAAGGTCCCTGGTCGCAGTAGGTGCTGGCTCGAAAAAAGACCTCTCTCTCTGGTCATTGGGTGCCGAGTATAAGTAAAAAAAATTGCAGTTCTCCACCGGCAAGTGATGGCATCTTCATATGAGTCAAAAATTCTCGAGAGGGACGTTAAACAATATAAATCAATCAATCATACATCGAATTGATTTAATAATCAACTCCCATCAGTACATTCAGTACTTTGATTTCTTATGAAATCCATTAGAAATCCACGACGTTCAAATTTCTATAACACACGCAAAACCTTGTCACTGCGCGTTAGAATACACAGCAGAAACTATAAGCATTTTCAATACTCTAGGGGTACCAAAATGTAAAATATTTTATTTCAATTTAATAAAAGACTATAACCCTGATAATATAACGTAACAATTAACGTTATGTGCGTTAAGAATTACTTTGTTACTTTTTTTCCTCGCAATGTTTGTGTGTGTTCTTTAACTATGCAACGTCATTTGACGTCACAAACCGCTCTTACATCTATTAACCACGGCAGTTTTGAAGGGCGCTAAATTCACATTTAAGATGAACGAAATAAGCAATTATGAAGAAGGAAAATTAGAGAATGTAAATATAAGCATTGAATTCATATTTTTGGATGTCTTCGGTCCTATAACGCACCTGGCCGTGCCGACAAATTATCATACCGCGCTAACGCGCAGTATTCAATTTGTCAGCACTGCCAGGTGTGTTATAGGACCGAAGACATCCAAAAATATGAATTCAATGCTTGAATAAACAGTAACCACAAGGTAACTGCATAAATTTAACTTGCTTCAGATTATTTGTAAAGTTAAAACATCCTTATTCATGTAATAATCTATTTGTGTATCACATTCTTTAAGACAGGGTGTGTGTTTATCTTAATGTTAATATATTAAATAATTTTTAATAAAATAGTCTGTTTTAAATTTCAAATGATATTGTATTTGTGTTTTTGTTGAAGTTAATACAAAAGAATATACACATATATAGTGAAAATGTATGATACAAGGTAGTAGATTGATATTTCCAAAAAAAAACAACAACCTATAAATAGTTATTTTCACGACAAAATGTCGTTACGCGCAATCTCCCCTGAGAAAATATTCAAGAGTTGGCATGTATGCACTACCTAACAATTTTCATCTTTCCATTTGGCCCATTTGTTGGTTCTTGAGAAGATTTTTCGATGATGGCATTAATTTTTCGCTATTTCGTCATTATCTCCCCTTTGAGGAGGGCAAGGCCCTTCATTCGAACAAATTTGAATTGTCTTTACCCAAGGGTATTCTGTGCCAAGTTTGAAATTGGCCCTGTAGTTTTGGAGAAGAAAATGAAAATGTGAAAAGTTTATGACAACAACCATGACGAAAAACAAGGGACAAAACTCAATGAGCCTTTGGCTCAGGTATCATCACTATGCTAAAAAAAAAAAAAAGAGGAAAACTAAAAATATCGAAGTCCAAAAATTTATTTTATTAGGGGTAGGGTGGGGGGTTAATAGCACTGGTCAGAGACAGATTACTTATTTCCAATCTAAAATCTCACCGCCCCCCACCCACCCCTCAGAATCAAATGGTCGTCCCCTATTCAGTAACTGTGCCTAATTTCATATTCGATACAAGTAAAATTTAGAACGAAAATGTTCATAAATTTTTTTTTATATACTCACCATATTTGATGAAATTGTAAAGCACATCTCAGTTAAAAGCAATCACTGACTCGACTATGAATCTGAAATAGAGGAAGAAGTTGTCACAAATCAATATTTGTCTAGCAGTAACACACGTCACTCCAGAGTATTGTATAAAACTGCAAAATAAAATTGAGATTATTTTTAAGTCTTACTCTTAGAAATGCGCACAACTGTAATAAGATACAACAATGAAGGATTGCCAAGTATTCAAGGGTAAACAACGCTCCCACAATCAGGTGTCACAACAGTATTAATTTCTGCTATATATTCTTACCAAAAATGCGCAAGTTTGAGTAGATGTAACTAATTCAAAACAAACTTCTGAGAAGTTTCCTTTTCAGATCTTGTAAAGCCATTCTTTATAAAGATTTTAGTACCAAAAAATACATAGCCATCCAGCAAGGCACGCAAGTTTGTTTCGGTCGAAGTCGAGCAGGTGCTTGAAAATCTAGTCCAGGGCCTAATCACTCCCCACTCTTGACAGTATACAGAAAAATCAGCACGCCCTAAATTTTAATAAATCTGGTCAATACAGGAAGTTTACATGTTGTTTTTCATCTCATAAAAAAATTCAGCTCCAGTCTCGTATCAAAATGCCCGAATCGGAAGGGAAGATTCCGGGATTATTTCGCATCAGCCATGATTTGACGTGAACCAAAGTGTAATACTGTTATGACACCTGCAATTAAACTTTAATTTTTGCCTTGCCGGTATATTGCTATTTTCCCGATCTATGATGATTATTTAATGTATTTACCAAGTCTCATAAAAATCCGTCCCAAGATAGGAAAATTACGGGCAAAACTCTGTGACAGGGGGCTTCGCGGTGGACACAGATTTCCAAAAATATGGCAAAAGTTGAACTGTATGTAATGATCTTGCGCGTTAAACTTGTGCGGTTTTTTCGTTTTAATTTTTTAATGGATGCTTATTGATTCACATGAGGATGAAAAATGGTTCAAATAAGTTTGCTTTTTATAACAGGGCGATAGAAATAGTTTTTGTCATAAGGTTGGGGGGTGGGGTTAAAAAGGGCAGTGAAAAAATAAATATAATTGAAATATTAAGGTGTTTTCTGCTTAATTACCATTGATTTGCCTCAATAATTATTTTTTCCGACCGGATTTCTTTATCTGTTACCAATGTGTTCCAAATAAACCGATGTTAACACATATTCAGAATTTTTATTTTGCTCCGAGTGTGGTCTAAATTTTTTTAATTTATAGATTTTAAAATTATTTATGAGTAAATAATGTTAACGAGTGTGATGGCAAGGTATTTTTTAAGCTGTCCTCTAAATTTCATGCATTTCTCTCAACCCGATACATCCAAATCAGGCCGTGGTGTGGCCAACATAATTTGTTTTAGAGGAAATCTGGACTAATTTTCTATGCTCCATTAAAAATGAACGAACAGCGATGACGGCCGAAAAATGCCATTATTTCTCATTTTCCGTATAAACTCACAAAATAAAACCTCAATTCTAAGACTACAATGTTTCTAAGGACAAAATTCGGTTTTACTGCAGGTGTCACAACAGTATTAATTTCTGCTATATATTCTTACCAAAAATGCGCAAGTTTGAGTAGATGTAACTAATTCAAAACAAACTTCTGAGAAGTTTCCTTTTCAGATCTTGTAAAGCCATTCTTTATAAAGATTTTAGTACCAAAAAATACATAGCCATCCAGCAAGGCACGCAAGTTTGTTTCGGTCGAAGTCGAGCAGGTGCTTGAAAATCTAGTCCAGGGCCTAATCACTCCCCACTCTTGACAGTATACAGAAAAATCAGCACGCCCTAAATTTTAATAAATCTGGTCAATACAGGAAGTTTACATGTTGTTTTTCATCTCATAAAAAAATTCAGCTCCAGTCTCGTATCAAAATGCCCGAATCGGAAGGGAAGATTCCGGGATTATTTCGCATCAGCCATGATTTGACGTGAACCAAAGTGTAATACTGTTATGACACCTGCAATTAAACTTTAATTTTTGCCTTGCCGGTATATTGCTATTTTCCCGATCTATGATGATTATTTAATGTATTTACCAAGTCTCATAAAAATCCGTCCCAAGATAGGAAAATTACGGGCAAAACTCTGTGACAGGGGGCTTCGCGGTGGACACAGATTTCCAAAAATATGGCAAAAGTTGAACTGTATGTAATGATCTTGCGCGTTAAACTTGTGCGGTTTTTTCGTTTTAATTTTTTAATGGATGCTTATTGATTCACATGAGGATGAAAAATGGTTCAAATAAGTTTGCTTTTTATAACAGGGCGATAGAAATAGTTTTTGTCATAAGGTTGGGGGGTGGGGTTAAAAAGGGCAGTGAAAAAATAAATATAATTGAAATATTAAGGTGTTTTCTGCTTAATTACCATTGATTTGCCTCAATAATTATTTTTTCCGACCGGATTTCTTTATCTGTTACCAATGTGTTCCAAATAAACCGATGTTAACACATATTCAGAATTTTTATTTTGCTCCGAGTGTGGTCTAAATTTTTTTAATTTATAGATTTTAAAATTATTTATGAGTAAATAATGTTAACGAGTGTGATGGCAAGGTATTTTTTAAGCTGTCCTCTAAATTTCATGCATTTCTCTCAACCCGATACATCCAAATCAGGCCGTGGTGTGGCCAACATAATTTGTTTTAGAGGAAATCTGGACTAATTTTCTATGCTCCATTAAAAATGAACGAACAGCGATGACGGCCGAAAAATGCCATTATTTCTCATTTTCCGTATAAACTCACAAAATAAAACCTCAATTCTAAGACTACAATGTTTCTAAGGACAAAATTCGGTTTTACTGCAGGTGTCACAACAGTATTAATTTCTGCTATATATTCTTACCAAAAATGCGCAAGTTTGAGTAGATGTAACTAATTCAAAACAAACTTCTGAGAAGTTTCCTTTTCAGATCTTGTAAAGCCATTCTTTATAAAGATTTTAGTACCAAAAAATACATAGCCATCCAGCAAGGCACGCAAGTTTGTTTCGGTCGAAGTCGAGCAGGTGCTTGAAAATCTAGTCCAGGGCCTAATCACTCCCCACTCTTGACAGTATACAGAAAAATCAGCACGCCCTAAATTTTAATAAATCTGGTCAATACAGGAAGTTTACATGTTGTTTTTCATCTCATAAAAAAATTCAGCTCCAGTCTCGTATCAAAATGCCCGAATCGGAAGGGAAGATTCCGGGATTATTTCGCATCAGCCATGATTTGACGTGAACCAAAGTGTAATACTGTTATGACACCTACCATCACAGAACGAGGAACTACCCATTCGAGGACCTCCGAGTGAGAAGTCCCAAGGTGTTCCGAATGGCAAGCGGTAAATCTAGTCATCTCGAACCCCAATTCAACGTTTTACAAAAGAACTTACGACTAAGACCAAAAGTTTACTCTCCTTTGGTGCTTATAACTTTCTAATTTACATTAAACTGAGAATGGTTTTAAACTTTTTATAAGAGATAATGAAAGATAATTTACAATAGCAATTTTAAATAGAATGATTAGCTTTGCAGAATTTTAAAATGGTCTTAGTCGTAAGTTCTTTTGTATTAAAATCCACAGGTGCTCGTGGACAGGATTATCCATACTACCTGAAGTATGGATAATACCCCCCTTTTTTAATGAAAAAAATGTAAAAGATTATAATACCTCAAAATTGTGGAAAGGGGACCAGATTATCATTATAACTGAAACATTCTTGGTGTAGTTCCGTCGCGGACGGAGTTTTCTTGAGAAAGAGTAAAATTAATTTTATTTTAGTAGTCTTTCTTTGAAATTAAAAATACGATGCTCCAGGATTACTTATTGTTGTCTGCCAATTTCAGTTCAGTTCAGTTATGGAGTTCCCTCCTATAGCACCCGAGAAGGTGGTTTCATAAATGGCACAAAAATTAAAAATAAAAGAAATAAAGTGATGAAAAGACATGCAGTTAGTAAAATCTATTCTATACTCACCGTCAATGAAAACGCAACACTCTAATTTTAGGGTGGAAAATTATATACGGGATATGAATATGTACCAAACAAGTTAGGACATCTTTTACTTTGCCAAATCAGTTATTTAATGGTTGAATGGTTTTCATTCATTACCGAAAGTTGATTTTTTAGCCCTCTTAACAGATAACATTTAAATAAAACACCCCCCTTCCGACCATTTAATCAAAACATGCTAGTCCGCCATGTACAACATACACGTACGCAGTCCGATTTCTACCATGCATTAGGTTTATCAATGACTATGTCTTTATCTGAGCGAAATAAATATTATTGGGCATTTTTAATTGCCTGTTGTTCAGATACTGCGATCGAATTTTCTCTAACTTGGCGTAGTGTAGTAACTTTTGGACTTCCGGTCAAGAAACTGTTACTTATGCTATTGAAACACATGAGCCTGATGAGTCGTTAAATAGTGTACATTTGCATCTGCAGCTCTTTTTTTCTTTATTTTGAGAATCTCCAGCATTAGCAATGAAAATCAGTCATTTTGAGGAAATATAGGCATCACATCCGATAAAGAAAGAAGGATTTTTTTCCAGGATTTTAGTATAATACTTATGATAAACAGCTACAAAACCTTGAAAACCCAAAATATTGTGAAAAATTTTATGAAAAATGCAAAAATTTGATTTCTGTTAAGAGAGCTTAAAAGCAACTTCCGGTAGAGGAAAGAAATTCATTCAACCGTTAAATAACTGATTTGGCAAAGTAAAAGATGTCCTAACTTTTTTGGTACATAGTTATAACCCGTATATATACTTTTCACCCTAAAATTAGAGTGTTGCGTTTTCATTGACGGTGAGTATATATAGTGCTGTAAAAATAAAGTTAGAGGTGATAGACCAAGGCCATTCGAAGTTTTTTTTTCTGTTTAGCGTCCACTCATCTTTCAAAAACCTACTTACCTATTCACAAAAAACACACAAGCCAAAACATAAAACACAAGCTTAAAAGTCATAAACATGACGTCCTTCAAATGATTTGATCTAACTAAACTGCTTTAATAAAAAAAATATCTATCCTTAAGCAAAAACAACGGATTAAATGCTTACAATACACCCAATATAACTTACTGTACAGAATTATTTGGAGAAATTTACAAAATTCAAAAATTTCGACTAAATTTATCAATTTCAGGACTCCTGTTATTGTGTTTTTTTTTCTCATATGGGGTGTCAAAAACCAAGGCGCACGCGGACGCTAAACATAGAAAAAAAACTTGGAATGGCCCAACTAAAATTAAAACAAGAATTTACAGACTATACAGTAGCTTAGCTTCTAATGTAAAATTGTTTCGGTCCTAAAAGTACTTAAAAAAACATAATTTAAAAAAGCTTAACACCTGTACCATGACTGTTTCTATTTTAAAAGTTATTTCAGCTCTAAAAATAATTACATACTCCTCCTTAACAAGAAAAGGAAAAAATATTAAGGTCTGTTGGTTGTAGACTGTGTACTAATTTTTTAAATAGTTTGGGCTCTATGGCAGTGTAGAGCGAATACCATGTAGCGGCTCAGGTTCTCAGTAAATATCTGATTTTTGTTGTTTCTGTATGGAATCTCTGAAAATGTGAAGTATATAGGAGGGGTCGATAATGACTTGTAGTAACCCCAAAACAAACATTATTTACAAGTGCTTTAAAACCAGCAATTTTAGTTGGTAGATGGAGGGATGATATTTGTTATTTCGTGATATGAACTAAAAGAAACCCACAAATGTGTGTCTCCCTAGCTGCTGTAGCGTTATGGTTTCATATATATTTGTCTTTGACATGGCCAAAGACGAATTAGTATATATAACCATAACGATAGTACAGATCTGCAGCCAATGTCTCCTGCACAAAATGTTAAAAATCTTAATGTAATTATAGCAAATGAACATATGTCCTTAACCATATGCATGAAATCAAATCCCCTCAAAGAATTATTTTTTCCTCAAAGCACCAAAAAAAAAAAATAAAAAATGAAAACATATATTTTGGTGAAGTCACTTTTCACAGTATCTTCCGGTGGTCTACATGTGTGCATTGATAATTTTCACAATGGAAAACAAATATATTCTGTTTTCGATTAACGGGAAGCTGAGCAAGCTTTAAATCAAAGTACTCAGAAGTACAGAGAGCCGGGCTCATTTACAGAGTAGAATTGATTTCTTACATGAATCACGTTTATATTCTGATGAAAAAATTATTTAAAACTATCAATATAAATGATAAGACACTGACAGTGAGTTTTTCAATCCTAATACCACGGTCCGATTTTGTCAGAATCAGAATTAATCTGGTACCGCAGCTGAATGTAAACAAACAGGCCAGTCTGGTTCCCTCTCCTGCTTTACCTCGTATGTGTAGAGAACTACGGTAACACTGATTATCAAAAATCCTTACGCTAATGAACTATGTTCTTTGACTTATGAAGTTTTCAAAGTCATTACTACTAATGTTTATTTTATATAGATAAAACTTCGTTTTATTTTTGTTGCTTTATTTAGCGTTTGTATTATCTCAAAAGCGGTTGAGAGTAAGAACTATATTTTTGCACGTAACTTTAAAATGGCGACTATGGGGTCAACATCCTGCCTTGAACAGGATCACATAAGCCGGCAATTGCTCTTTGAGCAATAAGCCCGGCTAAAAATCATTGATGCAACACATGGTATTTAAGACAACATAATATTTAATGAATGAATCATCTTAGACGAGAGCACGGGCGGATCCAGACTTTTTCTTCGGGTTTTATTTGGGGGTGGGGTGTCACATGTTTTTTAGGGATGTGGGAGGAGAAGTATAAAATGTTGTTTCTTAAAATACATAACTTGTTAGATTTTAATTCTTAAGGGGGCCGACTATAGTTTTATTGTGTGAAAACTACAATAGCGAAACTCTTCATTTTTATACCATATATAACTTACATTATCTTCAGTGTACATGCAAAGTTTGGGGGAAATCTACCGTCCAGGTATTTTTGAGGGACCGTCTCAAAATACAGGTACATTTACTATAGGATTATATAGGAAAATGCCAATTTTTAGCACTTTAAAGCAAATGATACAAATACTACAATAGACATTTTGTTCAAACAATAATATTTGGTGAGTAATAATATATTATACAATATATGTAAGAAACACAAAATTATACCGTCTTGTTACCAGAGGAGGCATCTCAAAATGCAAAAAATTAGCAAATTTTACTCTTTTTATGGAGTACTACAAAATATGACGTACACAATGGATTCACATGAAAACATAATAAAAATATTGGAGATATTCTCAAATTTTTATGTTTTAAATTTCAAGAGCGTATGTTTTTTACTTTTTCTTTAATAATATTTTTATTAGCCCTTTCTTTAAGAGGTACAGAATATCATAACGTCAAAAACACATTGAAACGACGACAAACTACCTATCAATTGCAAAATCGGTTTAAAAAATCAGTTATATCAAATTTTGTTACATTTTTATACGTATAATTTCTTAATTTTGTTTAATTATAATAATTAAGCGAAAAGGGTTCCATTAAAACAGCAAATACGCTACATTTTACTATGATGCGCGAAATATTGCGCAATGAAAATTATAGTCGGCCCCCTTAAAATGTAAATCTCGTGCGACACTTTTTGTGTTTGACGTCAGTGGACGAGGGCTATTGAAATTGACATGGGCGGCCTGGTGTAATTTAAATCTATTAGTCTACATTTTTGTCCCCCGCTTGAAAAGTGGGGGATATTAATTTGGGTCCGTCCGTCTGTCCGACCGTCCGTCATTCTGTCTGTCTGTAACGCTTTCGTTTCCACATGATATCTCGAGAACCCTTTGAGCTTTTGCTATGAAATTTTGCAAATCAACTCCCTATGTACTAAAGAAGAACCCTAATGATTTTCAGGTCAAAAGGTCAAAGGTAAAGGTCATAAATTCGCAAATTCTGTCTGTTATAACACTTTCGTTTCCGCGCGATATCTCGAGAAGCCTTTGAGCTTTTGCAATGAAATTTTACAAAACAACTTCCTGTGGCCTAAGGAAGACCCCTATTTATTTTAAGGTCAAAGTTCAAGGTCGTAAATTTATACATTATGTCTGTGTGTAACACTATCCCTTCCAGGCGACATTTCAAGAGGATCTTGAGCTTTTGCCGGTAATTTCATATCAAACTCCTTAGGACCTATCTCACCCCTCTCAAAGTGTCCCACCCCGTTTGTTTTATTAGTATTTATTGTATTACATGTCGCTATTTTAGCACGGGGGCATGAGGAGAGTTATTACGTATAAAACAGGTTCTCGACGGACTTTACTGTATATTCTTATTACATTAGAACTGTTTAATAAAGGTTAAATTAGACACTATGGAACGCCGTCACTGCCTTATAGCAGAACACAGCAATTGCTTTGCGTCATCCTTCCATTACATTATGTCAACACTTTATGACATTTACTCACACTGCTATTGCATTGTGTCAACCTTTCATTACATTATGTCAACTCTTTATGATATTAACTCAACCTACTATTGTATTGTGTCAACCTTTCATTACATAATGTCAAAACTTTATGACATTAACCCAAAATACTATTGCATTATGTCAACCTTCCATTATATTATGTCAACTCTTTATGACATGAGTACACACTACTATTGCATTGTGTCAATCTTTCATTACATTATGTCAACTCTTTATGACATTAACCCACAATACTATTGCATTATGTCAACCTTCCATTATATGGGAGTAGCCAACTCTTTTTTCAAGTCGAACTTCCTTTCACTTCCAATTTTTTCCTATATTTCTTGCTTTGTATATACTGTGGTAAAAAGTGGCATGCCATTGTATCTTTACATTGTGTCTGAAATGGTAAGCCTCTTGTCAGTATATCTTAGAGTAATTCAACTTTTTATTGTGTGACGTAAGGTTTAGGTTATGCCTAAAAGTTCGTTTTGTGTTTTCAATATTACATGCAAATATGTTAAACATGCAAATAATTGAAATCAAATATATCAAATATTAAATTATACACAAGACTTAGTAATTCCTTAATTAAATATCAGGTTAAAATTTATAAATAGGATCATGTTCCCGTGGAATCTTTATTGACGATTGTTTTTTTTAACGTCGAAATTCAATGGCCGTTTAATCTCATAATTATCGCAAATCAAATAGTATATGTAATGCAGCAATTTTTTTCATTTTATTTTGAAAAGTCCGAAACTTCTGATCTAAATACAAAACACTTTCCTAAGCTTTTTATCAGTCTTTAACCCTCCTTTTTTTTAAGAGTAAACGCATCGCATTTCATACGTGCACCGATGTGTGGGTGGGGAGAGGTGGGATCCCTCCCTCCCATGTTTAGTGACCAAAATATACATAAAATTAATCAATTGGTTTTACGTTGTAGGACATTGCATTAGTTTCACATAAAGTATAACTGAAATAAGTTGAAACGTTTTATATTTTAAAAAAAACACTAAAGCCTGAGAGCTTCCAGGCTTTCACCCCCTGGTCCCCAACTTAGACACCATACCGTCCCTCTATAGCTACTCTTTTCAAGAACCAGTGAGGAACTGGTAGAATTTTGTAACAGAATTCTGGACCTGGAATGGTTGAAAAATGACTAGTTCCAGTGACGTTGCATCGTTTTTGAAAGTTGGGGGAGGTTTGTCAGCCAGGAAAAAAATAACGTCCAAACTCAAAAATCCTATTTGGGTGAAAGGG
>PRKT01000033.1:1061318-1106787 GCA_003671525.1 Saccostrea glomerata
TAATCGACAATCACTGCATTTTATGAGAGTGTAAAATTAAAGAAAAATAAATTGCTCATGGAATCACATTCTTATATTTTAATAAAAATATCAATTATTGCCTGAATCGAGTCCATTTACTACCTGTGCACTGGAATTATTCGCATCAACTGCACAACCGGAAATCGATCTCTTTTGATTGTTATACACAACTGCTGGTTGTGCAAGTGATCGATTAGCAGGCGTGATTATGTTAACATGCCACTTATTTATGTCAGCATGCGACTTATTTATGTCAACATGCAAGTTGTACTTCTACCTACAAGATATTTATGTCAACATGCAAGATATAAAGTTGCATGTCAACATATCTATCTTGCATGTAAACATAATTATCTTGCATGTTGACATAATTATCTTGCATGTTGACATAAATAAGTTGCATGTCGACATCAATAAGTTAGATGTCGACATAAATAAGTTGCATGTCTACATATTTATCTTGCATGTTGATATAAGTCGCATGTATACATAATTATGTTGTATCTTGCATCTGCGATGTCAGATATCGGCGTTAGTAAGTAAATTTGACTGTACTTAAATTATATTTCCTTGTAAGATTGGTAACTTGCATGTTGACATAATTATGTTGCATGTTAACATAATTATGTTGCTTGTGAACATAATTTATCTTGCATGTAGGGGGCCGAAATATGCCACCATAGCAGCTCCACTGGTTTGTGAATTTGAAACATTCCAAATATGTAGTGCTGTGTAGTCTTTTTGTCTGCCAACTTGCTTAATCTCTGTTGAGAATCTGCTGGGCTAGATATTTGGACTGACGCCCACAGAATTCTGTGGGCATCAGTCCAAATATCTAGCCAAGTGCATGTAATGTTGAAACTAGACCAAAAATGTAGAAGAAGTATAGTTTTGAAAGTATTTCAAGAAAAATTTTATTTTTTGTAACAATGGTAACATCCTTTATTGAAATCAAAAACCTACACATAGAATTGTGTATCACAGTGTAGTCTATTTGTGTGTATACACTGTATTACATATTAAGTACTTTGAAATCAGACCAAAACTGTTGGAGGAGTAGATTTTAAACGAACTTAACAGGAATTTCTATTTTTAGGAGATATGACAACACCATTTTGTGGGTTGAAAAAGGCAAGTGACCATCATTTGCTGATGTCTCAAAGAATGGTAATGTGGTTCAGTCCCTATGGAATCAATTTGAGAGACGGGGCATTCGAGATGAATTTTTGGAGCGAAAAATGGATTTTACTTCCCTGTATTAAAGATGTGCCACGACAATAAGACACCAGAGCATCTTGGTATGATAAGGACATTAACTAGAAATAGACAGTTATTACTGACTGGGGATTACAGTGGGATATCCACCAGTACAAGTCATATATTTAGCAGGAGGCGTCGGATGCCTATACAACAAGGAAGAATCCTTTCCATAAACTATATAATTAAAAGGACGGGCTTCAAAGAAGATCGTGGCATCTTATATGACTGTGGAGAGAATAGCTTTAGCTGCAGCTCTTCGAAAAAACATATTTTGACAGACCGGAGAACTACAGTGCCACTCATTGAAAAAACTGTATATTTATTGCGCACAAAAAGTGCACTGATTCTCGCTTTATTTCTCCATGTTTTTAAAACTTTCATATCAAATTATTACCAACCGTGTGTTCCTAACATATCCTTTCACTGTTTCCACAACCAAACATTCTACATAATTGTTGTTAATAGTCCTCTTGGTCTTGAAATTGAGATCATCGAAAATTGCCTATTCATACTGCCATTTTGGTTTGTAAGATAAATCGGTCGAGCACGCTTCGTACTGTAGTTTGTGCAGATGTTATCTTTGACAGTACTTGATAGAGGAGTAAAGAATTTTTTATCTAGCTGTTCTGCAACTGAGGTAAGAATTTGGAAGAATTAATCCAGGACCTAGCGCACTTTTTTGTGCGCAATAAATATACAGGTTTTTTTTCAATTGGTGGCACTGTAGCTCGCCGGCCTGTCAATATATTTTTTTCGGAGAGCAAAAGTTCTGCAGCTAGAATAGCTTCAGAAAATTTGTGTGAATTAGCAGGAATCGAAATATTCTGGAGTGTCGTATATTTCACAAAATGGACTTCCGAATATGGAGGCAGAAACGATTGCTCGAACGATTATAGAACAAGTAATTATAGTAAGGTTTGGCGTTCCTTCTGCTCTCCATTCAGAACAAGGCCTGGAAAGGTTTAATTGAAAGCAAAGTATTTTTGGAGATGTGTCGGTTATTGGGAATCATTAGGCTAGGACTGTGAAAGTGTTAGGATGTGTCAATGAAACATGGAGAAAACGAACAGCATTCAAGATCAAACGCGTCAGAAATTTGAAGTTTCAATAACTCCGAGAAAAAATCAAAGTACTCAGAAGTACAGAGAGCCGGGCTCATTTACAGAGTAGAATGGATTTCTTACATGAATCACGTTTATGTTCTGATGAAAAAATTATTTTAAAACTATCAATATAAATGATAAGACACTGACAGTGAGTTTTTCAATCCTAATACCACGGTCCAATTTTGTCAGAATCAGAAATAATCTGGTACCGCAGCTGAATGTAAACAAACAGGCCAGTCTGGTTCCCTCTCCTGCTTTATCTCATATGTGTAGAGAACTACGGTAACACAGATTATCAAAAATCCTTACGCTAATGAACTATGTTCAGTTTTCAAAGTCATTACTACAAATGTTTATTTTATATAGATAAAACTTCGTTTTATTTTTTTTTGCTTTATTTAGCGTTTGTATTATCTCAAAAGCGGTTGAGAGTAAGAACTATATTTTTGCACGTAACTTTAAGGAGGCTGGTGGGTCAACAATTTAATCCAAAATTAACCACCAGATTTAACTTATTTTGATTATAAATGGTATATCTAGCTGTCAACTATCATTTGGCAAAGAAAAAATTCATATGTTTTAGTTTTAAAATTTTACCATTTCTTATATCTTTATATGGGACTCTCCTTTTAAAGGAGATTGAAATAGTCTAAAAATGGCTGCCACCCCCTAGCCTCGTTAAAATGGCAAAGCAACCGACTCTTGAACCCAGAAATCGTGCAATGGAATTTAAAGATAAATATCGACAAATCAAAAATATTAATATTCAGTTAAAAAGTACTAGTAGATGTGAAGAAAATATACAGATGCAGTATGATGATAAGAAAATAGATGTAGTAACAGAATTTAACTATTTGGGAGTTATATTATGTAAACCTGGCTCATTTATAACGGCAAAAAAGAAAATAGCTGAAAAGGCAACAAAAGCACTATACGAAGTATTAAAAAAAGGAAGATTACATAACCTACCAATACAGTGTCAACTAGATCTATTTGATAAAATTGTGCAACCTATTTTGTTATATGGATGTGAAGTTTGGGGATTTCCAAATAATGCAATCATAGAAACGGTTCACTAAAATTTTGTACACTTCTACTCCATTTAAAAGATTCAACCCCAGATTTCATGATATATGGCGAACTTGGCCGACACCCCATGGCAATCCAAATAAAAACGCGCATGATATCTTATTGGTCAAAATTAATCACTGGAAAGGAAATTAAAATTGCAAATTTATGTTATAAATTAGGCTTCATTATAAATCAAGAAATAGGAGGGAAAAATGTTTGGCTTGAAAATATTAGAAATATCTTAAACTAGATTACATTGAGATGGTGCCATCTCAAAGGGCCCCGCTTTCAACAATGAACATGAAAATGTAAGGTAGTTTAAAAGGGTTTATTTTGAAGAGGAACATTTGTGTACTACAGTGAAAGTAATTTAGAACGACTTCACGGCTATTGCAAATTTACAAATATATATATATATATATATATATATATATATATATATATATATATATATATATATATATATATATATATATATATATATATATATATATATATATATATATATATATATATATCGAATTTATCTTGTATCCTCAGTTATATAAACTTGCTGGAATTAAGGGGGAAAACTGTGCACCAAAGAAAGATTTTAAACAGACAGGCTAATTCTGACCATGACCTAGAAACTTCGACCAATAAAAGTCACTGCACTTCCATTGACCAGTGGCACTCTGTGGGTGAAGTATGAGCCAGATTGGGCCAAGGAGGGAGAAGATATGCTCCGGACAAGATATCTCGGACGGACGGACGGACGGACAACTGGACGGATGGACGGACAGACTGATCATTATAGGGCGGCCCTAATAACTGTGGACTCTCAAATGTATGGCTTGAACAAAACCCAATTAATATTAAATGGTTAAAAGCGAAAGTTAAACTCACATTAATGGATCAATTCAAACAAAGTTGGCAATCATTCATTCAAACCTCACCTAAAGCTTTACATTATAGAATATACAAAGACGAACTAAAATTTGAAAACTATTTTAATATTTTATCAAAAAAAACATTCTGCAGATTTCGAACGTGTAACCAAAGTGGACGCTGGCTTAATATACCAAGACGAGATAGAATTTGTCCCCATTGTAATCTAAGAGAACTCGGAGATGAGTTTCATTACATATTAAAGTGCAACTCGCTACAAACAGAAAGACAACTATGCTTAACAGAAAAACACATAAAATTCCAGGAAATAAGTAGTTTTAAAAACATTATGAATAACAATAAACACTGCTTTCTAAGAAAATTGTGCTCCTTTGTAAAGAAAATAAATAAAATATGCTCCCCGGCCTAAATTCCCATACTTCACATTTATAGTAACCTACAATTTATATTTTTTTTTGTTTTTGTTTAGTTTCTTATTCACAAATGCCTTTCTAGACCTATTGTTGTATATAAAATCACCTAAATATTTTTGTAGTCTCTGTACGCTATTGTAAAATGGTGAAGAGATTCAAATAAATGATTGCAATCACAAAGCTCCTTACGTTTGTATTGTTATATTGTGTGAAAGATCCGCTGCATTTCATTTCCGGAAATCTGCATAGCATTTCCGATAATTTTCTTTCATTTCCGACATTTTTTTTATTTCATTTACGACATTTTTTTATTTCATTTCTGACATAATTTTGTTTTCATTTCCGGAATTTACCTGTGCGGCAATTTAATGTTTTCCATGTAAGTGAAAATGGAATTTTAAAAGTTTATTGCAAAATATTGATTAAAAAATTATAAATTCAACTATCATACATATATGCATACATGTAGCACTATAGTATAGGTAAAAGAGTTCAATGAGCATACAACTTTTTCATCACACCAAATTAAATATCAGTGACAGCACCAAACTTTACTTAATATGCAGTGTTATGTCCAAGGCACTTGATGTACTCTATTCAAGTTTTTACTTTGGTTGATTACGCATTATTCTGTCTTTCACAGAACTTTAATTTTTCTGCATTACATCTAAATTTTTCATAGTTAAAGTCTCCAAATATATCACTAAAGGTACTATCTGAAAAATGTCGGAAATGAAAACTAAAATATGTCGGAAATGCAAAGTAGATAATTACAAAAAATTCCGGCAATGATATGCAGTCGAAAGATTGTCAGCAGATTTTAATTTTCCGCTTTCTTTCAATAAAACTTCGTATTCGATCATCATTTTATTGAATCTTTATGCAGTTTTTAAATTGTATGAATTAATGAAACAAACACACACACACACCCTCCCTCACACACACAGAGATTATAGTTGCGGAAATATATCAAAAGGGATTAAAAAAAAATCTTTATTTTTATCTGATGGGAACTAAAGTGGTTCGAATCCACCGCGCGTCCGGATGAGACGGTACAAAACGAGATTCGTGTCACAGTAAGTGCAAGCACAAGCATATTCCTCCCTGCTCAAAGAACGTACGTGTACAATGTGCCAAGGAAGTCAGAATTTGCATCACGAATATTTAAAGCACCCGAAGCTAATTGTGTACAATTTAAAACACGTATAAATATATCTTAGCAAGAGATTGGAAGAAAAAAATTTGAATAATTTGTTAAAATTTTATTTATTTAACAGTGATTTTTTTTAAAACAAATAACAATAAGCCTTTTTAAACAGTAACATCGTTAAAGAAGTGTATGAAGTATCTTTCAGCTGTGTCTCTTTGCGATGTTCACAATTAGACTTATATACTAGTATATTGTAGGTATAATTAGACTTTTTAAATAAAAAAATATTTTAAATAACTTCAAGATTTGTAATCAGCTCATCATTATTATATTTAGCTGCAGATCAGCTGACTGGTCTAAAAAAAACTGGGATTGACGACCAGGTCTTTCAATATATTTATTCGGAGAGGTACATATATATATATACATTTCATTAATAGAATTCTTTACAATTGCGTATATGGTAAAGAAAAATTAATCAATTCTAATTACTTTATTTCCTCACGAAGTTCTAAGTTGTTACAGATCAACTTGTTTCATAAAAATATTGTTTCTTACCTGCTTGAATCCTCGGCTTTTAGTAGTATATATATTTATAAATAAATTGGATAATTTTCCAGATTTATTTATAGAAAAATTCTTATTTGCTAACTAAAAATAACCCAATGGAAAATCCAAAGATTTGATAAATCCATATAAAAATTTTGGGTCCTAAATCATGTTGCCCTTTGTCAAATGGCAACGTGTTGACTCAGGACCCCTGACGTTGTGAGGATGAGAAAAGCATAAATATCGACTTTGCCCGTTTGACAGTATTATAACATTTATTGACGGAGTTTGAGGGCAACATGCATTAATGTCGGACTGAAGAACCAAATAACTGTCTGCCTGAGGCCGATGGCAGTTTGGTTCGAGGGTCGACGAAACGCATTTTGCTCGAGAAGATAGTAAAGAAATGTAAATAAATGTTTTGTTATACCTTTCAATTTAGATTTTTTTGACATGCATTTATTTTGTACCGTTTTCCGTGATGTAACCTTTATGGCACGCCAAATTCACAAAAATGAGATAAGCCTAGTTTCACAATTGATAAACTAGGTTTATCGACTGTAAACTACAGTTTACAAACCGTAAACTATAGTTAACGATTTGTTAAGTATGGTTTTCATCTGCAACACTATATTTAACGGTTGTTAACTATAGTTTACGAATGCTAATCTAAGTTTATCTGTCTGTAATAGATTATGTTGATAAACATAGATTATGTTGATAAACATAGATTCACGTTTGTAAACTATAGTTAAGAGTTGTTAATCATAGTTTCACAAATCGTGGAACTATATTTATCAGATCGTTAACTATAGTTAACGGTTTGTAAACTAAAGTTTACAAATCGTGAAACTGTATTTATCAGATAATCTATGTTTTGCAATCGCAAATGATTGTTTTCGGTTGTGAAACATAGATTATCGCGTTAACTATGGTTTACAGATGTAAAATATAGATTAACGTTGTTAACTATAGTTTACAGTCCATAAACTATAGTTTACAACCGATAAACCTAGTTTATCAATTGTGAAACTATGATTAGCTCATTTTTGTGAATTTGGCCTGCCATAAACCTCAGGTCCGTCACTGTTGAACACAACAAGTGTTAGGAGTGTGACATGATTTTTGATGAATTATGTAAAAAGTACAGTGTATATGATACTTTCAAATAGGAATATATATGACCTAATAAGTATTATTTGTGACACGATAGCGGTGTTTTTCTTTGAAGATTACTGTACTGTATTAGCAATACAGAATGGGACTATGGTGGGCGGAGCTACTTTCCGTTCTGTATTAGCCCTGTATACTGTCTTGTTTTAGCCAACTATTCTGTATCAAAAATACAGCACGGTCTAAAAATAAATATTTGAGGGTGGACGAGTGCGTAGCACGAGTCTCCACTCCCAATTTTGTATCTACAATGAAGCGCATTGAAGTGGTAAAATTATCCGTTCGAATGGAACGTTTTTAGCTATCTTTAGAACGTTTATTGTCATCTTATGACATGCCCATTTCTTTAGAAATGGATAAAACAGTCAATTTGTTTATTTGAATACCTGTAGAACAGGTTTTCCAAAAATATAATAGCCAATCAAATTGACGGTCTAAATAAACACCGAGTAAACACGTGTTCGACCGAAACATGTGTTGTGGGAACTTCAATAGACAATGAGTCATGATAAGTTCAAAAATATGTACATATTCCTTGCAATTTGAGTTTTACAGAAGCGGTGAGTCTCTAATTCTTTCTTCTGATTTTTTAAAAGCTCCATTTCGATGTAACTCATGATGCTTGTCACGAAGAGCAGGGTGTCCTTAAACATTACGACGAATATTTCTTTTTCGTTTCTAAAGAAATGGGCGTGTCATAATGTTATAATTGACGTTCAAAACATGACTCAGAACGTTTCATCCAAACAGAAAATTTTACCACTTCGATGCGCTTCATTGTACGATACAGAACCTGTTCTCTAAATGATTTGTGACACGATCAATCAAAAATAGCCCCGCCCACTTTATAACTCTGCAGCATCCAAACTTCCGCCAGAGTTTTGTAGTTGAGGCCCCGACGGGTAATACGCATCCGCAGTATATATTTCCATGGAAAACGTAAAATTCGGTCAGATTAGTTTTGACAATTTTAACGGGGTAGACGTAATCTAGTGATAGTCAGTACGTCTTAATGAATAAGGTGGAGGATTTAATCGCCATTGTTCTGATCTATTGTAGATGGAGATTGATCATAATATATTTCAGGGGTCTTAAAATCCCGGTTTAACTAAATTTACAAAAGCAGGATTTACAGAAAATTCTTTGATGGACTTTGAAGTCACGGATTTTTATTTTCTAATTGAATTGCAACATTAAAAACAAAGTGAAAGAGACTTGTGGCTGTCGTCAGCGAGACGAATTTTTAAAAAATAAAAAGCGGAAAAATGGACTTGAAGAATATTGCACGAGGAGAGTGGATGTTTTCCATTATTGCGAATTTTCCGTGTCGCTTGGATCAAAATTAACTGTAGAGGATGTTTTCAGTTAGTGCGAATTTTCCTATTAGTTTGGATCGAAATTACGTGTAGATTCTGTGGAATAAGTTTTTAAAAAGTGATTGAGAAATTTTGACATTTTACATTCTCAGGAAATTACCGGGTATTTCTCCAAAATTTATAATAGGAAAACATCGGCATTTACTATTTGTACGTGCTTTTGCTAAATTGAATCAGATTTATTTTTAGACCGTGCTGTATTTTCGATACAGAATAGTTGGCAAATACAATACTGTATACAGGGCTAATACAGAACGGAAAGTAGCTCCGCCCACCACAGTCCCGTTACTGTATTGCTAATTAATACAGAACAGTCAACTTCAAATAAAACACCGCTTAATATTATATTTGATAATAAATAATATGATAATAACAGTCCAGAATAAGTTTTGAAAACAAACCGTCTCAAAGATATTTGAAATCAAATTCTACTCCTGAATTTGACTTGAATTTGTTACAGAACTACATTTCGTCGACTACATATCGATAAAATCTAAATATTTTTCCTTATTTCTGAAAAAAAAAAATCCAACCAACAAACAAAATAACCAAGCGCTCTAAAATGCCGTGATAAAATACGTACAAATGGAACACTTACCTTGTACCTTCCGCTCTTCACGCAGTCGTCACTACCATGCACGAACTTTGTATGAGTGTAGAAGCACGTGTATTTTTATCTGTAGTGAATCAGTTATCAAACATCTTGAGAATGTTGTATGATGCTCCAACGAACGAAAACCCATATAGGACCTGTCACAAAAAAAGTATTTTTGAAAATTCGATACATAACGAACTGTCGAATACCGTATATCCGTTTTTTTTTTCGCGGTGATCTATTTTTCGCAATTTTTGCGATCATTTTTAATTCGCAAAATATAAAACGCGCAGAAAATATGTCAGCTATAATTTGACATAAAAACATTACCATTTTAAAAAAAAAAAACAAATCTTCAATTGTAAAAAAAATACTTGCGCAAAATATGAACTGTACTAATCTACCCCTTTTTCGCAAAATTTCCAACACGCAAAAAAAAAAAAACGGATCTACGGTATTTAAATTCGTTAAAATTTTCATTTGAAAAACAAATAGTGACGTTTTGACAGCTAGAATATTTAAGGAATCACTGTCTCGTTTGTTGGGTATGCCAGGGCATCAACGATGGTTGGAAACGTGGGAAAATTTGCATAATTTAAATGCATAAATTATCCCACGTTTCCAACCATTGTTAATGTCCCTGGTATACACAACAAACGAGACAGTGATTCCTTAAATTTACATTTCATTGTGAAATAAAACTTTCAATTTAGATTTTAAAAATTTTGATTCACACAAGGGCACCCACGTCAATTTCAATAGTCCCCACCCACTGACATCAGACACAAAGACAGACACACGAGTTAGGTCTTTGTAGCTCCTGACCTTCTTTTTCGCGAAATTTACATTCCGGTAGATTGTGGGACGTGGAAACCGGTCCATCGGCGTCTCCACATGAGGGGAAAATTCTCGAGAGGGACGTTAAACAACATACAATCAATCAATCATTCCGGTAGAATGATCAAGAAATTAACTCACCTAACCTTTCAAAGTGTAATCACAGAGAAAAAACAAATAGAAATGAAAATACTTTCTTTGGTTGTTAGTGAGGAAATTAACGTCGCAGCTGTTGCATTAAAGAATAATTACTGGGAGTGTGTTTTTTATCTGCAATAGCTGCGACGTTAATTCCCGTACTAGTAAGTAACTAGGAAGAAAAAAATAATAACCTTTATTCAGAAATAGGCATTATGCAATGTACATTAAAAATGAGGTGTGAGCATTATACATATTTAAAACTTTAAAAAAATAGATAGACATGATTTAAGAGATGAATTATATTTTTAAAACGAATTAACTAATAAAAATTATTTTGCATATAAATCAAATTATATATATAATATTTTTAATATTGAATATGCCTAAACCCAAGGATAGCCCATGAAAGCTTGTATTACTTATTTCTAATGGGGTCCTTTTACAGGAAAAACAATTACTGGCTATATATGACATATATAATATTTGATAAACACAATAAATAGTATATATGTACTATGGCTTAAAAATCCTATCGTACTTAATATTCAAGAGCACTTAAAACAAAAGTTCTTGATTATATAACAAGGAAGGGCAGTTGGGTTATAAATCTGATTGTATAAAAAGTCCTTTTTTTTGCCATTTTCTTAAGTTCATCCAAAAATGTTTTTGACCTATTTTTTTTATATAACAGTTATTATTTTTATCTGGTCTGGTAGGGAATTCCAATCAAATCCCTTCATAAAGAAGCTTGACTTTCCATTCTTTGAACCCTTTGCACAAAAAAAAATCAAATTGACTTGACCTTGTAACATTTTTAGACACATTTCTGTGACATTTAAAACTGCTGTATATGATTTTTGTTGGGACCTTTATTATGAAAAATATTGTAGACATGGTTAAGGTGTAACTGACAAACTCTACTTCTGATATTCAAAAAATCCAAGTTTTCAAATTCATTAAAAGTAACTTTTGATCTATGTGAAACATCAAGATAAAGTCTAATAAATCTTGTTCTGTGCAACCTGAAGTCTAGTTTTCACATTTTTGGATAGTCCTTCATACCAACAATAGCATAATGATGTGATATTGAAGGATTTTGTTGGTATGAAAAATAAGTTGTTGGTTTGTTTAAAAGACATTTTATTGTTAAAAATCATTATACTCCCAACTTGAAAAGCGGGAGGGTAGATAGTGCCCGTCCGTCCGTATGTCTGTTCGACCGTTACGCTTTGGGGGTATCCTCTCTTATCCGCAATGCAACTCCTCTTTTGCCACTGAAATTTTAATGAAACTTTTACAGAATCATTGTTACATAGTGCCGCGACTAGCCTAAGTCAATAGAAATGGATAGCAACTGTTCCTTATGCCAAATGGGACGTAAAACAACATACAATCAATCTTTCATGTTGATGTCCGTCTCCTTTCATCAAATGGTTATACAAGAATTTTCATTCATACATTCTATCGGATTAGATTTGAAATTTAAAATAATTTCCCCCTAAAATTGTTTTACAAATACTAGAAATTCGTAAGCATAAATAACTCTTGATTGTAACAAATTTCTGACGTCGTTAAAATTTGTATTCACAAAATATACTCACTTGGCACACCTTCGTAAATCATCTAATATGTTTGATGAAGGCGACGGAATCATCCGCGATTTGCCGAATGAGAATATTCTATCACAAATATAACAACATTGAATCTGAGAAGAACCCCTCCTTAAACAAATTCCAATATATTATAAACGAATTAATTTTTTAAAATCAAATTCAACATATAGGGCCTATGAATGAGAATATATGCAATGAAACTAATAATTTTTCAAATTATTTGAAACAAAGAATGAGGGCGCTTTTGACTGGGATTCGGCAGGAATACGAGTGCACTTGAAAAGTGAAAATTTTCATTGACCCGTCTTTTGAAATTTTGGCCTTTTTTATGTATCCTCTGTGAAATATTTTTCACATATAGATATATTTTTTTATTTGCCAAAAGTGAACTTAAAAATTGAGTAGATGAGTCATTTGTATGGTGTCCAGATACAGCCATTTGCTAAAGCTCAACAGCGTTTTCAAACGCCTTCACGAAAATAGGCTTTTGCAGACAAGTATTAGTAAAATCACAAAATGAACTGCACTCGGACAGTTGTTAGTATTGAGCCTGTATACACAGATTGACAGGCACACAGATGGATGGACCCAGTTTATCACTTTAACCTGGGGTGGAGGGGGTTCTACTTTTACTGGATATTGTTCTCTATATAGATGCCTCTATTGTTTATGCAAAAAAGATGAGTCTGAGAATTAAAACTTGATATGATTAATTAATTACTTTCCTAATTCTTTTCAATGATGTACATGTATGTTTATGGCAAGTATATAAACAAGAAAGCAATACTGACAAGAGATAACGTGATTTAATCCAGTTAATGATTATTAACACATTTTAGGAGTTAGCATTAGGTCCCTTCCTGCGTCCGAATGTGGAAACAACAACTCCAAATCGTCTGTTGTACTGCATGCGTCTCTTGGCTCGTCCAGTCTTTTGTTTCTTCTTCTCTTGTTTTTCAACCTGTAATTCAATACAACATAATGACCAAGCAATTTATCGCACACGTAAGACATAGTACATGTAAATGATGCTTGTGAAGTACACAGTTAAAGTATTCATTTGATCAAGATCTGGCAGCTTCATTTCCCTTACTTTTTTCCTAATGCAACATACATGTAACATAAGATGCTTAACCAATATATACAATTATATACTATACAACTCTTTGAAAAAATTTATTCCTGTTTACATTATGTGGATCCAATTTTATCTAAATCGCTTGGAGATAAAGCAATCTATCCTTGGGGGGGGGGGGGGTATAATTTGATTCAAATAAACAACTTAAACAACACCGCCCCAGGATGCCTCCGTATAAGTTAAAGATTTTCTGGGCCAATTGGTTCTTGAGAAAAAGACTTTTTTCTTTACATATTTCAATGTAAAACTTGGAATCCCTATTGTGGCCCCACCCTACCCACAGGGTCATGGTTTGAACAATTTAGAATATACACAACCTCAGGATGTTTCCACACAAGTTTCAGCTTTTCTGGCCCCGTTATTCTTGTGGTGGAAATTTTTTAATGACCCAATCCAATTTTTGCCTTTTCTTGAATAACTCCCCTTGTGAGAGAGATTCCTCTTAAAAGTTGAATATGTAAAAAGTTAACAGACGGATGGACAACTAGATGGATGTACCGGCAACAGACAATGGATCACTTTAGTTTTCGGCTCAGGTGAGCTAAAAATACTGACTAAGCAGAATTTGTCATTACATATATAATAAATACAGCATGTAGTTGAGGGTAACATTGAAACTTTTCACCCTTCAAAAAACAATTTGTCAACCTTTGACTCTGCATTGGTTGACAATGGTTTTCTTCTGATAAAATTTTTTATGCTACTCTCAACTACATGCAGTATTTATAAAATAACATTTGGTAACAGTATGGAACAGGAAGGAATGACTTAGACGCAATAATGAAATATTTTTTTCTCAAGCATTTTGATTCAATAAAACCCTTACCTTGGGGGTCTGTCCCTTGACTTTTCCGGCACGGGCTAGAGAACCATGGACTTTACCTATAAAAGAAATAATTGTGATTTATCATTGAGAAGTAAAAATCTTTTTTTATGTCCAAAAAACAAATGAGAACCTTTTTTCATGTCTATGTTGCTCTTTTTTCAACAATTATCATATAATAAATGAGGCTCCACTGTACACAGATTTTAAACATTGAAATTTCTTACACTTTGTAATATAATTTTTAACACGGAATTAACATTATTGTAAAAAAAATTATTGAACTTATTAGCTAGGATGCATAACGTACCACAATCTATCTAATCTCTTCTCAAAAGATAGTTTAATGAGTACTAATTTTGCTTTCTTAGGTCTATTTTAAACATTTAAAGAAGTCTGAAATCCCCTTGTGTTTTTTTAACAGTCCTTTTTTGTACATGTACCTAAATATTCTTAACTTGCTGTTAATGCTATTCTAATGAAGTCTAATCACTTTGTGTAGCGTACACTGTAAAAAGGCTTCTTAAAGGAAAACTTACCTCCCAACATTCTGACCTCAATGTCCAAGGTGGACAGATCATTCAGCTTGGAGAGAAGGTACTCATCCTGCAGTGGTTTACCAGCATACAGGATAATCTGTTCCTCAACTGGAAATCCCTCACGTTCACTGATCACATTCTATAAAATCAACAGTGATATTTTATAATACAAGTATGACATGTTCAATTCATGTTAAATGGATTCTGTTGTGTGCTCTTAATTCAACCTTGCAACTTCACCATTTCAATCCTTACTACATTTGGGATTGTTATGGAAGCTTATTAATTTTTACTGCTCCAGTCATCTACAGCTTTAGGTGGAATGGGGGAAAATATATACTACCTATTGTACAACCAGTGCAACAGAGGAGGATCCAAATAAGGTAATTAAGTAAATTTCTAGCAAATTATGATAGAATAGGTAAGTAATTTATGTAAATAGCGGGGAGGAAAATGCCACAGACCAGACTAGGATCTGAACCTGGGCCCCCTGAATCATTGGTATAAAGGCTCTACCGAGTTATGGCCACTGGTGATCGGGTCAGTCACAGTTGACTAATTAGAAGCCAGTTAGAGTATGTTTACTTAGAATACACTTGTAGGAATAGGAAACAAAAGACTTTCACACCTCCCCTTCAATAATCTGTTGATGAAGATACGGATATTTCAAGAAATAAAAAAAAAAAATGGTATTCAAATCTATGAATCTGTGGAGAAAAGTATGTATATGCATAGGTTCATACAGAATTTAATCATATATATATATATCACATAGAGTTCATAAAAACTTATTACAGTGTATAGACGAATTAATTGTTTTCTTGAAGAAAAAAAAAATGACCCTGCCAGAAAATAAAAGTATATCTTCACTAGGGCTGGATCAATATATCGGTAATCGGTATATATCGATATTTTTTAGCAATACGATAACCGATACAGAGATGGTTGCGTATTGCTCGATTATTTCAACGTTTAATTAAGAGAAAGAAAAAGTGAAAGTGACTAATATTACGAACGACTTATCTAAAGTCGGTTAAACGCATGTAAACATGTCAAAAGTGTAGGGTCGCTACGTAAAAGTCGGCAGCAAAAAGGCAAAATATAATTATATTTGTCAACAAGAATTCGCAAGTTCTGGTGGAACAACGAGCCTATATATTATTACCCATCTCAGACGGCATCGCAACATTGACCTGTTTGCTACTGTGAAACTTGGAGGCAATTCTGGTAGGTCAAATGGCGCGTCGAAAAAAAAGTCATGGAATGTAAATTGATTATAAGATGTCAATCAGAATTTTTAAGTCATAGTTTATTTTAACTCAAAGCAATTTGGTAAAATATTTCATATGCCATTACTAAATACTTCAACGAATACGACGTCAAGTGAAGTATCAACACAGTCAAACAGGTCAATGTTGTGATGTCGTCTGTGGCTTCAGAACGAGTATTTAGCACCAGTGGCAACATATTTTGCATGTACAGGGGCTTGTCTAAAACCTAAGTGGATCGATGCCTTGATTTTTCTGAAGAAAAATATGGGCAACTAACATAAATCTGTCATACACTAGTCCATTCCAAGAGAATAAATAAAAAACAAGAATTTAAATTGTTTAATTGTTGTAAATTTATGCTTTAATCAAAAAACACTATCACCTCTTTTAAAAAAAAAAACATGCAAAAAATAGTGTATTCTCATTTGTCTGTATCGGCAATATGTATCGCATATCACACCTCTGTATTGCAATATGTATCGTATCAAAAAAATTCTTTCAATACCCAGCCCTAATCTTCACATGTATATATGCTCACACACAAATATATATCAATCTATATATCAAATTATCATTGCATATATACTTTTTTCTATAAGTGCCATTTTGACCAAGTGCCGTTTTGACTAAGTGCCGTTTTCACTAAGTGCCGTTTTGACCAAGTGCCGTTTTGCATAATCCAGGTGCCGTTTTCACCAGGTACCGTTTGAACCATAATTCCTGGTGATCCAATCTGCTTTACCAATACATTCCTGACCTCCCTCGTGAAATGTCTTCATCCCAGAAGACCAACCAATGCTTTTCACTGGAAGGTCTTTTACCTGTCATAAACAGTCCTGGGCAGGCATGGCACTAAATTTTTTTTCCACTAACACTCAAACAGAGAAAAATATGAGAGTCCAGACCACAAACCCAGGCTATTATGGGATCTATAATCTATTCCCTGACAACCTTTTCAGTTACATAATTTATTCTGAATGACCACCTCTTGGTTTGCAAGTGAAAGCTATGCCATGGCCTTGGTTTTGGGTCTTGGAGTGCAAAGACAATTTTTAAGGAGGGTGGAATGCAATGGTGTGGGTTGATGTTGAGTTTGGTTAGGTAAGTGGCTACAGCGACTTATTTGGATTGAAGCTGTCCTGGGTTTGACTCCAGGTACTGCCATACATTTTATCATTTACAGTTACATTAAAAGGTCAATTGAGATAACCATATATTAAATAAGTTCGTTGATTACCAACTACTAATTTAAAGAATATCTCGTTTGAAGATTGTCTGTCAGTCATTACCTATTTACTTAAGTCACTGTACCTTAATATCAGAAACAGTTTCGCTTCCTGCTAACTGCAGAGCATGAGTCTCGCTACCTCGTACAAACAACTGCATTGTTCCTGAAATAAACCATTACACATAATTAAATTTTCGACAGTTTAATTATCATTTAGATAAATTAAAAAAGAAAATGAGCTTACTTTTTAAATCAATTATATTAAATACACCGTCAGTTTACTGGTCCATCTTTGATGAAATATGAAATAAAATATATGGGGTATAAGATAGTAATTTATTGACTTGATAATTATTGCACAATAAATGGTAAAATTATCATTTATTTTCCTATTCTTACACGTGTTTTGTGCAATCACAAATGGCAGCCTAAAAAGGAAGTTCAAAGAGCGCATGCGCAGAAGTAGTTTTTGATCAACTCGTACCTGGGCAACTCGTATACATGTTAACTCCTGTCCTTGAAGCCTTAGGGCCGAACACTAATATTGTGAAGTCACTTCGGCCCTGTTTCCCAGAAAAAAATTCTTTTGAAGTGTCTTTGTCTTTATTTTCGCAAAATTAAATGTTTGCCATATATTGTTATCTTAGATCAAACGACAAAGACATAAATAACATATGTTATTTATGTCTCTGCTTAGGTCTATCCCAGAATTAAACAAGCTTAGGTGATTTCTGCACTTAATATCACTAATCATTACCCTCCTCAAGTGAGCTTAAAAGTAAAAAAAATTTTATGCATGAATGTTGCAATTGAAATAATTTTTGATTTAGTCAAAAGCCCATCTGTTCATGCATCACTAAAATTATAGTGGAGTTCTATACTTTTGGTTTTTTTTTTATTACAATACACCTGAAATTATTTTTGTATCCATTAGAAATAATTTTAAACAATGTTCATGGTATATAATCAATGTGATTTGAAACTTATTTTGAAATTTCAATGAAGAATGAAATGTATTTCATCTTTCATTCAATTTCAAGAGAATCATATCTCGTATCTATTGTGTGTATCACCAGTAAAGTAGTCTATAAACTGAGCTACTTAGGCCAATATCCATAACCATAACAAATGAATCAATCAATTTCAATTGTATAATGTTTTATGCCATAAATAAACATGGAGGGACAAGACTTGACTACTGTAGAAGTACTTTTTTCCGCGTGGTATAAATTTACGCTATGTAGACAGTCACATATTTTCCACGGAAATTTGTCCAAGTGTACTTAATGTAAATGCAAGGCATAAAATGACTGTCTGAGAAATCCGAGTAATTTTCTACCTGTGGATTAAACAGAAATTGAGATTCCGCAGAAAAATGACCCAGTGCAAAAAAGTACGTCTACAGTATTGCATAGCTTTTCTGGGCAATGATCAGTAATGCTATTTCTAGAATAGGACATGCCAAGTTATTTTTTAAACCCCCTTCACCCATGGATACTGCATCACTGAAAGTATGACAGTTAAGATATATAGAGCATCCAACGCCAGTAATCTAGCTTCTCCATCCGGACGACAAGCTTAGGAACAAACATAGGGATAAATGAGGCTGGACTGTACAGAGTAAGACCTAATAGAGCTAACAAAAAGTTTATGACAAAGAACAATCTTTATAGAGTCATCAACGGATACCCATAGATAACCTTGTCTTTTAATGATGAATAAAAACCAGATCATCCGTGGGTATCTGACAATGTTCAGAGCGTTCTTTGTCAAAAATTAAAAGTGAGCTTTTTTTGTTCTTTAATTTGCCTTCTCTTAAAGAAAATACATGTAAATCTTGAAAAATTTACATTCTTGATCTTCTCAAGTACAAAATAAAATCCACTGCTTTTGTAAATTTAAATTTTTATTGACAAGTGTCATTTGATCGCAGTAAAACAAAAAAATGTATCTTTTTGATCCAGTGCTCAGCACATGAACAAATTTCGCAAATGAGGAGGAGAGGATGGCAAAAACTAACCTCTGAACCAGCGAGGGCATATAGCATTGAATCATTTATACCAAATTCTTCTTTACAACTGACAAGCAAAATTTTTACACATACAAGAGCAATCTAACAGGCATAACTTCTTACAAATAAATTTTAATTTTAAATTTTTTTTTCAATACAGACAATGTAATAATTTTCACAATAATCAGTAATATGTGACCCTGTTTATAAATGAATACCAAAACACAATGCCAAAATTGTATAGATCGCTTTTTTGTTACATTTTTCAAAACATTAGATATACAAATAATTTCTTTTTACCCTGATTTCCTGACTATATTTTAGCACATGTAGGAAAGGAAAATTGACAATCTAAATAACACTTCTGTTGTTTACAAAAAAAGGTCAATGTTATCTTCAAAAATGTTAAAAGGGAAGAAAGTCTGAGCCCAGCTGTAAAGTACACATGAAACAAAAAAAAACAAAAAAAAAAAAAATTAAAAAATACAACCTGACATTATTGAACTGGTGGAATATCAACACCAATTGCTAAAGAAGAGCAACCTTTCATCTATTACTGCTTAATGAATGATGAACATTTTAAAATATTACATTTATTATTTTAATAAAACTTACATGTAATGACATCTTTCCTGCCAAAAACAGAAAAGCACAGCATATTCTTTATTTATTACAGTTCGAGTTGAAACTGTGAAAAAAAAACTCAGAGATGACTCTTGGATGTAAAATAAAAATTTTTACAAACAAAAGTACATGGTTCAGTGTATTATCAGCGTTTGTAATTTAGCAAAATGAAGACACCTGTCATTGCTTGGATTGAAATGGAGACCACAAGGAAATTCTTATACAAATATCCTACAAACCTGCTGGAATAATTTACATTTACACCAAAACAATTTACAGTCATAAAAGCCTGGATGTATTGACATGGGGAGATAACCCATCATTCATGTACATCTATTTCTCCATTGATAATACTATGAAAAGACTATGAAAAAGCATAGCTTTCGGTTCGGTATACATCACACCACATCATTCAGACATGCTCAAAATGGAGATGCAATCAAACACATTCTAAAAATAAACAAGCTGATCAACAACTACACAAAATGTGACAAAAAATGAACAAAAAAAATGTGCTTCTTCTATCCTTCATTTTCTTCTTTTGGTCGTCGATATGGTCCACACTAGAACAACACAACAGCTCTGATCGGGCGATGTTGTGTTGGTTTTTCTGGTCTTACTTTCCGTTTCTGATGGATAAATAGTCTGGGACCTTGAACTGCCGGCGTATATAGAACAAGATGTACGCCTTACATTTGGCCACAGTTTCCGGTTCACAAGGAGTCACAGTACTGTCATTAAAATGAAACCACTGTCCTGGAACACAAAAAAAGGGTCACATAAAGTTAAATGAGTCTATAGTATACAAATTAAGACAGAAAAATATTTAAAAGAAGTGAAATATTGTATATAGTATATAGTCAAAATGATAAATCTTACAATAAAAAAATTAAAATTACTTTTTGATTTTCATGACGTCATTTAAAATTTTCTTCCATATTTTATCAAGCATTGTCTACACTTGCATGTTTTCAAATGAAAGTTGTAATATCATATGATTTGTCAAAAATTGTCTGATTTGAAATACAGCCTACTCCGGATATATTGAAATTCAGGGGACAATGCAAATTATTTCAATATATCCGTAATTCAGTATAAGCGAATTCGTGAAGCCGCCATTTTTCTAAGTTCACGAATCCCGATCTAAAATAAAGAAGAACAAACCCGAACAAATTAATTTTGTCATCGTTTATCTACAACAGTGAACAGATTACATAGAATATGAGTCCTTGAAAGTTTTGATCTAAATATATTTTTTTTCTTCAAAAAGAAATCTTCAACCTCGTTATTATTCCCCGATCGCATTTATTTACGTTTTGGAAAAAAAATCACCGGACTTAAACGGTTGAGTTCTGCTGAACGCTGCTTGTATTTCATCGTAAGTGTACTCGGGTTAATCCCTTAGATATGTCCAATTTAAGCATATCAATAGCCATGAACAGTATGTATTTAATTTCAAAGTTAAGGGTTTTTCCTAGATCTATGGAGGTAACTATATTACGTTTACCTGTTTAGCCTCAATATGTCCATATTTTATACGTGGGAGCAAATAATTTAACACTGAATAATTATTTCGTAACTAAGAGCATGCAGTATAAAAACACATAAGGTGAAAACTTAATTATTCACACCTTTGTATATCAACTGGTCATCAGACATAATTACTGTCACCAACCGTAACGACAGCCGCCAGGGAGTACTTCAATATAACCGTTATGAAAACAACTCATTATCAGTGGCTTCAATATAAGCGAATTTTCAATATATCCGATTTCAATATAACCGTTATTTTAATTCAAAGTATATGAGAGGCAAAAACTGGGGATTTATTTTTATTTCAAAATAAGTGGAATTTCAAAATAAGCGAGTTCAATATAAGTGGAGTAAGCTGTATTTACTTCTGGATATTTCTCACAATCCTTACCTTCATGCCTGGCATATGATGTATAGTGACCTGATCCTGCTCTATAATTTCAAACAGATAGAAATTTAGAACTACTCACTCTGCAAATTTAATAAATAGAAACAAATACCCAAGATTTACAACGTTTACATTGCTTAGAATTTTAAATCAGTGGGACTTGTTCATTTTGAAAACAGGTCTGTCTGCTGAACACTGAGAGTGACCTTTTCCAATGATAAACAGACAAGGTTGCATGGACAGTGAGGAGAGACAGGCATATAGTCAGAATAGTGACTGGCTGACTGTCAAGTATTACTCTTCTCATTTACATCTGTAATTTTGCCAAATGCATGAAGGAGGTATACCTTGTAGGGTTCTCAAGTTATAAGGAAGATTGAAGTTTACGATTGACAGGTCATCTGAGAGAATAAAAACGATATACTCCCTGATCTTCTATTTCAAGTTAGAATAATTTTCCTTTCATTTTTTACATACCGAAATCAAGTAACCAGTATGTGCAATTTATAATGGAAAGACATATTTCTTAATAAATACACTTACACTTTTAAATGTCAAGAATTTTTCATGCATTTAAAAGACCTACAGTACGCTGTTGTGTAAAATGCAATAAATATAACAATATCTTTAATCTTTAATTTGAAGAGACAGCACAGATTTACAATAACATTTTTAGAAAAAAGATAAACAAACTGTCTGTGACCTTGACACTTACCCTGACCCATGATGGACCACAACAGCCGCAAGGTCATACTCATTACTTCCTCCGCAACTTCCCCGAGTCTCATGCTAAAATAAACAAAATGATTAATTCAAATCCCTATCATTCAATATCATGCTATAATAATTCAAGTAATTTTTTTTTATGTGTAAGCAATTTATATGTACTTAAAAAAAAATTACACACCATATTATCTAGAATATACTTGTGCATGTTCAAGCCTTCCAATGGAAATTCTACAAATGTTTCCAATTTCACCCTAAAGAAAGACTGCCATCGGAAACGTTTTATATGTAAACAGAGAACCTGCAAAAAATAAAAAAGAATATATTTGCTGAATTAAAAGTTAAAATGATATACATGAACTTAATTAAATTTTCGTGGTAATTTTTCTACTAAAATATTGATGACTATAATTATTCAAAATTGACAAATTATGATTCACACTGGTTGTTAAATGCTACTTGATTGGCTAAAAAAAAAAGCTTTTTACTTGGACCATGTTGCCTATGTTACAATAAGATTGTTGTCAAAAATGTATCAGTCTGCTTGACAAATTGCATTTCAGTTTTGTACAAGTTGAAGTCATTTTTGAGAAGATTTTGTTTGATTTTCAACATTACATGCTAGAAAATTCAAATTTGTGAACACTCGTCTTACATTTGGCAATCTCCTGATCCAGAATTTTTTGGTGGAGCGCTGTTTTTTCTTACAGTTGCTACACATATAGAGCTCAGATTCCTCAAGTTCCTCAAGGTCAGTAAAACTTTGTAAACAATCTGAAAAAGTACATGTACATCACATATTGCAATCCCAGGAATACCCCTTGGTAGTTAAACTATTCAGTTTTACAAAATCATCAAAAAGAAAATATGAAATTTGTAAATTAGGTTTCACAATGCCATGTATAAAACTTTTTTCAATATTTCCAAACAAGTTCTTCATTGTATTTTTTTTTTATTTCTTTTATTTTTATAATGTTTAATTAGTATTAATATTCCTATACAGTGTGTACATGTATTTACCTTTAGCTTATTGTAGGAAGAGGGCTCAAAATAGGCTTTGCCTGCTGCCCCGTCCCATTCATTTCTTGTGAATAAAATTATGTATCAATTATTATCTATGAATCTGTTTTATACTGTATAGTGAGACGTATCACCTGAGAGTGTACACCTTGGCTGCTCTACTCCGTCCTTAGCTTTCACACTTCTGTGACAAAATTGCTGTGGTATATCAAGTGATAAATCTGCTCCAATTAAAAAATAAGTACTTAAAATACATGTTTGTCAATCAATAGATTAATTAAATATAGACATCTATAACAATTTTGATAAAACAATGAATATATTCAGCATGGTGTATTTGTCAAGTTTGAACTTTGAACTAACCAAAATGCTGAACTGTTCATGTCTACAAGTAATAAATATTACTTTGGCAGAAAACTGCTTCACAGAGAAAATATTTACAGGTACATCAACACTGAAAATTTCCCACACCTAGAAATGGATCATGTTTTTTAGACTCCACCCCACATTCGAGACACTTGACTTCGTTTTGGAGGAGGCCTCCAAAAATAGCTGTGACTATGGTGCTCTTGCCCTTGGGTCCAATAAATGGACTGTCACTGTTGGGGTAGGGTAGTAGAGTCAGCAGTTCCGTGTGAAGGCGGTCAAGGAGATATCGCATGAATTCATGGGCATCCTGCTGTTGGTATCCCCTGTAATACAGAAGTGCTTTTCTAGAAAAATTTTGTCAATATTAAAAATTAACAAATACATGTATCTACATTAATACTTTTTTCAAAGAGATTAACCTACTAAAGGACTTTATCAAGAATCAAAAGGTCATGATGGGGCATAGGTCAAGCTTGACACAACAAATTACAGTAGTAATGTTTTTTGTGTGTGTGTGTGTGTGTAATATTTCTATTCAAATGTCGTCATAAATATCAATGCCCAAAAGTTTACTGGTAAATAAACTTAATTGGTATAACCGTCAAATTCCTGTCGGAAAAGCTTTTGTGGTTTCACAGGATTTGAAAGCGAAACCAATTAGGTTTGTTTCACACAGAACTATTCAACATTGTATTTAATTTCTTACCTTCTTTGACAAATAAATTTATGTCATTTAGTCTGTATTGATGACTATTGAAATATCTGATATGGTAAAAAGTCCTTTCTCTCAATCTTGTTGAGGAACATAAACAAATAACCTCTTTTTAAGAAAAAAAGAAAGCCTTTTTAAAACCTACATGTTAAAATTTTCAAATATTTATTCAATGACTGTTTTTAATTCTTTACAAACACAAACCTGAACCTGGGGACAACCTTCCAAATTACAGCAAACAAGGATTCCGGAGAAATGGCACCCTTTGAGCCTTGCCATAAAGCACACAAGGTTTTCCTCAGTTCTTCAACCAATAAGCTACAACATAATGTTGAATGGCATAAACTTGTGTATTATTGTGTGAAGTTAAACTGAACTAGAAAACTGACCAGTCAGCAAGGGCCCCGCCATGGGGTAGAATTAAAAGGGTGCAGCTTACAGAATGATTAATAAATGTACAAAGAAAAAGCAACAGCAACTGTATTCTTAAAATTTCAACATAATTCCTGAATATTCAAAAACCTGAAAATAATATTCTTGTATTTACATTAGGCAGTAAAGAACAACTTAACATTGAATTTATATTTAAACAATTATGAATCTTGTGTTATATAAAATGCCAGCCTTCAATGAATGCAAATATCATGAAGGCTTGGCCTTAACTTCAAACAAACAGCAGTTGCAGACAAAGGTTTTCATTAATCTTAAAGTGACAGATAAAGAGAAGCCTACTAAATTTTCTGCAGCAGGCTAGATAATTAATCCCAAGGGATTAATTGTACCTCTCTCATCATTTTCTTCTAAAGTTACAATAAGAACTTTTTCAGTATTAATGATAGAATGGGGTTTTTATACAACTACATTAAAAATTAAAAACATTTTTGAATTAATATATTTTTTTTTTAAAAAAAAGGAAAAAAGTACCCTGGTAAATCAAAAAATCTTCTTTAATCTATTTCTTTTTTTAGGATTCAATGAAATCATAACTATCAAACAAAAATAAATAATAAAATTTTTTATTTAAATCCACATTTCAGAGTGTTCATAGCATTCCAAATTGATTTAACTTCAAAACAAACTTCATTTGCAGACAGAGGTGGTAATTAATCTCAATGTGACAGATAAAGATAATGCTCTGGATTTTCTTCAGGAGGAAAGCTAATTAATCCCATGGGACTCCTAGTAGCATTCAGTTTACTGAATGGGAACATCTTCAGCAGTTATCTCTCTTTGCCAATGCATTCTTATATAAAGTTAAGGAATCTACCCCACCACCCCAGCTCCAAACCAAGGGACATAGAGAACCAAACTTAGCATCAAAATATGTATTTTTGCCTACTGAACTACCGTACCAAATTTGATCTTAATTGGGCAACCATAAAAAAAGTTGCCCGTTCATTCTTATGCATAGTTAAGGAATCTACCCCACCACCCCAGCTCCAAACTAGAAGACATAGAGAATCAAACTTAGCATCAAAATATGTATTTCTGCCTAATAAACTACCATACCAAATTTAAACTTGATTGGGCAACCATAAAAAAAGTTATTAGAAAAAAACAGAAAATTTGTGGACGGAAGAGTGACAGACGGACAGACAGACAGACAGACAGACAGACGGACGGACAGACAGAGTGATTACTATAGGGCACCCGCAAATCCTTGCGGGGCCCTAACTATATACTATGGGTTATGCAAGGTGGTTTAAAAAACAACATATTTTTATCTGGTAATAATCTTTTTTTGTACACAATTACAATGCTCTCATCAACATCTTATCATAAGAAGTTTGGAAATTAAAAAAGAAAATGTCTCTGCCAGTTTCTTTGAAATTGAGTTTAACAAACAAACAAACAATTAGAGGAAAGTAACATCAATCATTGATGTCAAATTGAATGTCAAGGCCAAAAAATTTTGATAAACTCCAATTACTCTTGCACCAATTTGTACCAGGGAATGAATCTTGATATAAGTATTTCTAACAGATTCTCTGAAACTGAGCTTTTCACAAAGTGGGTGGAGACACTGGAGAGACATACAGATAGGACAGGAAGATGGAGATGGACATGAAAAATCACTATACAGCCAAGTCCATGGTGGTTAATAAAAAAGTTTAAATAAAAAGTTTTTTTTTTAATCCTTACATATCCTCCTCTGTTGTTTTTGAATTTCTTGTCTGGACTTTCTTGACTTTTGTTGCTTTTTCTTCTAAGGATGGCAGTTGCTTGATATAGCCACAAAACTGTTGAATGTTGCTAAAAAAAAAATGAATAAATCCTCCATAAATCTTAAAGTTATAACAAAAAATTTTGTCTCAATTTTTTCTCTACAGATTGCAAGGTTCTCTTTCAAAACATACTACAGCAAGCATAAATGTACCTTAGAGACTGTAATACTGCATTCATAAAACATGTGTTTCCCAGATTCCGTAGTCCTGAAGATCTTGGTTTTCTTAGCTGGACATCCTGTATAAAAGACATAAAGATTTCATTTATTTCCCACTATAAATAACTTCATAATTGTTCTACTTACATAGTAGGAGATGAACTTGGATCTCCTGAACACCAGGGGTATGCCGAAGTGATTTTAAAGTCCTATATACTTATTCCTTGAGTATTTTATCCCGGATATCTCAAATCCTTAGATATCTCAAGGTTTTCTATAGATCTCATTAAGTTTATGAAACAGGTTTAATATGACTGTATAATATTTTACCACAGTCAGGAATTATATATCTCTCAAAATGTGGGAAATGGCTCAAGGAACATGATTTTGCATACATCTTTTTTTGCATGTATTAACTTCGACTTATTACTTTGTTCCATAAAAAAATGTTTTTAAAGCCTCTGCCAAAAGTGAATATACATTTAGAATTCTGTTTCTATGTACATGTATTAACTTTTTCTCACCTTTTTCATCTTTTTTGTTGACCTTTCATTTTCCTGAGAGTCAGCTGAACATCTTCTTCTTGGCTTTTGTCTCATATATGCCTGCGCACTGTAAAATGAATACTGAGGATTAAAATATGAACATCAAATGAGTAAATTCACTTTGAAGAAATACTACTGTAAACAATGACTGCAATTCACACATGTGTATATTTAAATTAATGCAAGTTTATAGTTATAGGAAATATGCCCAAATTAATCTAGAAGCTTCAACAGGATATAACAACATTGTCAAAAATAGATTTTCTTTCTGACGATTGCAAGTACAGCTGACCAAAATCTCATTAGCAATTTTTTTCACTTAGAACTGGTTACCAAAGTTATAGAGCATCGTTAAACAGACACAGGATTTTGCCATGTCATTAAATAGATGCAGGGTTTCACCATGTCATTAAATAGATGCCGGATTTTGCCACATCATTAAATAAATGCAGGATTTGCCGTACATACCTGGTGATAGACTGCAGCTGTTTGCGGAGCTTCTCAAGGTGGCCTGGTGTCGTGTCATTGATAACAAACTCGTCACACTTATAACTGCAAAAAATACATTAACTTCCCTTTAAAAACAAACAAACCCACAAATATACATTGACACTTATGAAAAAGAACTCTGGGTTATATTTTGCAGTTCATGCATTTTCATCATGTACATATTATTTTATCACTGCAAAAATACATTTATCTCACTTCAAAAACAAACAAGCCTAAACTATATTTATTCTTCACTAAAAAGTACTATGGATGAAATGAAAGTCTCTTTTTAATAGTAATGACATGTAAATTCATTATTTTTCAGGTCATGTATTTTCATCATGTACAAATCATTCAAATCATATACATGTACATATTATTCAACTTCCTTCCAGTTTCCCTAGGGAGGACATCAACCCTAGAAGATTGTGATAAATTACCAAAAGACGGCCAAGTTGTCGCAGTCCATACACACTGCATGGTTTGTTGACTCTTCATGGTGGAGCTTGGCATGTCCATTTACATATCTGTGGTTAGACGACAAGGAGTTAGACAGAACGGAGAAACAAAATTACACAACAAATGCAAAGAAATCCATATCTTACATTATACGTACATCAAAATTTCATTGATGAATACAATCATCATTCAAAATGAAATAATACTCAAAATTTACTCTGCAAATGCAATCTGCTTATCAGCATTTACAAAATTTAAAACACACCTTAATGTACCAATACATTGTTAAAATTTATATCATTCATACATATATATGCATATATACATTGTAACGGTAAGTTTCCAAAATTCTATGAATATTTGCACAATGTCATTCTTTTTTAAATACTACCCATTACATGTATAATGTAAAGAGTAAAATGAAATTTATTGATTCACCCAAGATATTTCTGTCTTGTCACTGTAAATTATAATGAGCATGACATAATAAATATACTAGCCAAAAAATTCATAATGAGAACAATGAAAAAAAACCCCAAAGGGGGTCCAGGTAAAAAAAAAAAATCCTACCTCCCACAGTGGATACGCCCACACTTCACACATATCCATGGACTCTGTTCTGTTTTACAAACTAAAATTGAAAAAAATTTCCAAGATTGAAATGGAGTTCTAACAAATGCCAAAGCACTTACACTTGTTCAAATGGAATTAAAAAAAAAATTCCAAGATTGAAATGGAATTCTATTCTAACAAATGCCACAGCACTTTACACATGTTCATTCAATGTGTGTGTTGAATAGACCAAGCCTTGCTTTGTTCATCATGGTATTCAATTTCTCCCCATGACAAAGCCCCATCTTATGCAGGTGCAGAGACAGCATTCTGTGTTCAGAATTAGACTACTAGACAGGGTTGAAGTAAACCAGATTGACTGTCACTCAAGTGACTGGTCAAATACTTTACCAGCAGGTCTGACCAGACATGCAGCCCTGTGATTTCTTATTATAGTAAAAAGATAGCTTCTACAGTGAATCAATATTTAAAAGGAGATTTTGAGTATTTTTTTCATTGACTGATTCACATGCAATAATAAATTTGTGTGATCATCCCTTTTTTATTTTAAATTTTAATTATAAAACTAATAATTAAATAAGTTTTTTCCTTTCAAATACTGCAGTAAGCGTATCTCATATTTTCAACAATCTACATGTATACATTCATTTTGAATACATGTAAATAATTTTAAAATTTACAAAATTAGTTGATCAATTTTTTTTGGGGAACCACATCACAGTCAAAGAAATTATTATAAACTGGAAAATTTTCATAGCATTTGAATGTAATGTCATACTTATGATAATCCAAGCCTTATAAATAATACTAGTACACAATATAATTTCAGTGATAATATCACTGATTTAGTTGCAGTTTAAATGACAAGCCTGTTAAATCTATGGTAATACATGTATAAGATTTATAATAAGTCTAATCTGCTAATATTACATAATCAATTAAATCTTGCCTTTGGGTAGATAAGACATTCAATGAGTACTGTACTCAATAAGTGCAAGGGGAACTTTGATAATTAATACTTTAAAATATTCACTTTAATGAATAATTACTGTATACAGGGTTATTTTCGCCCCATCTTATTTTCGCCTTTTCACTCTTTCAAACAATTTTGCCCCATTTTAAATTTGCCCTGTCATAATTTTGTTCAAGAAAACATACTGTATTCTTTGAATTCGCCCCTTGTTAAATTCGCCCAAATAAGGGTAGGGCGAAAGGGGCGAAAAATAAACGGGGCGAAAATTTCCCTGCATACAGTATTCAGATCTTTCTTGTACTGAGATAAGTTTGGATATGGAAATATAAACTTCTATACAGGGCTGCAAAAGTTTTTGTTTAACTTACAAAAACAATTTCATAGGGACCAACTTTGCAAGTTTTACTAGCCCACAATGATATTTTGAGATTACAATTTTCCGTCCACTTAGTAACAAATTTTCTTGACCATTTAGAAAATTACATTTTTTCTGAGACACACTTGTTTTGTCTATTCTCTCAATTTCCAGCGGATAATGACCCACCCATCATGTTCACACAGTTTTGAATGTAAAATAGAATTCATGCACCTTCATAAAAGACAAAACTTTCCTGAATGTTACATAAATATTCGCAAAGTTTACATTTTGAAATGAGGGGGTGGTCTTTTCAGATTGAAAAATAACCATTATGGGAGTGTACATATATGTACACTCCCATAATGGTTATAGGGATATATGGATCCTTTTAAAACTGCTGAGATTAATTTTATTTAGCATGTTTAGATATATTGAAGAGCTAATTTTATAATTCATGCCAAGCAATCATCAAATTGGGCCTTGAGAAGTTTTAGCATCCATCTTTGACAACACTACGCTCTGCTTTCAATTCATACCAATTAGCCCCTTCACGATAACTGCGGTACTGTGTAGTCTCTTTTGCAGGGCAAATAAATAATGTTTGGCGAAGTTTTTGTTGATAGATGATTAAATGACCTATATCAAAAAATTACTTTTAAGTCATATTTCACCAAAATGTATCATTTTGCCCTGCAAAAGAGCAATTGATACTGAGTTATTGTGAAAGGGTCTATTGTAAGTCCATTATTTGCACACTGGGTTGACGATGGATTCCTGATCATGGCAGGGAGAGGACGATAGGTGTGGCTGGCTGGCAGGGGATGCTCACTCCTCCATGGCACTTGATCCCACCTCTGATGTTTTGAAGGTCCGTGTTTGCTCTGCTCCTTTATTGTATTGTTTACTTTTATGGACTTTTGAGCTTGAGTACTGTTCGCTATTTCCATTTATTTCATTCATTCATGTAAAAAAAAATGCTAGTGCATACCAAATCCAGCTGGTGACTTAACGCATATTGATTGCAAAAGACATTTTTCATCATCGCACTGATTATAAATCATTATTATGCCAATTTCGGTATTTTTTCAACTTTCTTCTGTTAGTTCATATCAAAGGTTACAGACTAACGATAAGAGTTATCGACCTTACTTTTGATAGACACACTTCAATACCCTCTTTCTGAATGATTTTTATGAATACATAGAGAATTCACCTGTTCCTCAAAGTTGCATGAAATACTCACCACCACAAAGAAAACGTGAAGGTAGATTCTCACTCTTTAGATTCGGGGTCGTTATACAGGCATTGTCTTCTAAATGAGGGCACTCCATGAAACACTAAATTCGGAAAATTATTCACCTTCTTCGAAAACCATATAAAGTTTTTCTTTAATAAAACTGTAAGATCTGGAAAAATAATGCAGTAAGCAAGATGAAAATTGGCAAAATATTTTGAATTTCGTAGTGTTCAAACACGTAACATACACTCAAAGAGAGCGAACATAATGCCCATTCAGATTTGTCAAAAAAATTCACCAAGATCTTTTGAAAATAAATGTCATGCAATGAGAAATAGCTGTAAAATATTAGAGATTATTCCCGAGGTCTTCAAATTACTTACGATGTATTTTGAATCGCAAAAACACCTAAAATAGAAAATATTAGCAGGCCTAATTTATCATGGCGGACTGATACGGCGTAATGTGCCGTATTTCCGGAGGTCAATGGGCACGCGGTAAATGTAGTTCTGTGAACCCCTAACCATGCCAATAACATCGACGAATTCCCTCAAATATTGTCTTTCACTAATTAACAATAATAACAATGTACATGACTTACTCATTGGCAATTGAAAATTGTTAATTAGTGAAAGACAATATTATTCCTTCCCCCTCTTTAGATATTTTCAACATACACCATATTTCTTATATCATTTGATTTCATGTTATTATATATAAAGGCTAAATTATGGTGTATTTTTAAAGAGTAAGATAAATAAAACTAAAGAGATCATTCTATTTATTAAAATTAAAATTACATAATTTACATCAATCGCGTTTTAAAGATATCAACAATTAAATAAAAAATTAAAACAATATATTTACTTGACTGAAAGTCAATTTAACTTGATCAAAGTTTGAAAATCAGTGAAAATTTTGATTTGAACGTAATAGCATATATAATGTACATGTATATCTACACTCAGTCTCGTATATAATTCATTTTTTTATAAGCACAGATAGCCATATATAGCTTTTAATGCATATGAAGAATTAAGTCAGCAAATGTGCATTTTTTGTGCTCAAGCGTTGGCAGAGGTGTATATGGGAGCTATAGCGAGTGATTGATATTGTGTTAAAGATGTAGATAAAAATTACATGAAAATTAAATTGTTCTTTAGATAATATTACACGCACACAGGCACCTGAGGTTACTAATTTTTTTCTTTTAATAAAAAAAAATATACCCCTACCTAATAATACACACATGTGATTTGGTAGGGGTATATTTTTTACTAAAAAAAAATAAGTAACGTCATGTGCCTGTGACTTTACAATAAACATTATAGAATTGCTTATAGTCATGACTGTCATGTACAATTATGTTAAAAATTTTGAATGACACGTGCTATGCTTTCGCAGTTCTTGCGATCTAGTTTATTTAATAAAGTCTCAAACTGCTGACAGAAGTTCAATTTCATAAGTATGCGACATTTTTACTGAGTGACTTGTTTTAAAATAAAGTACTCAGTATTCAGTCTATACTAAGGATCCAATTTAACTTACATTAGATATATTTGACCCGATTCAAATAGATTGCTAAAAAAGACCTAATTCTAAAGAAGTTGGAGCGGATTAAAGATCTAATTTGATTCAGACTGATGATCAATTTTAGAGAATAATTTATTTCTGATGAAAAGGTTTTGTTGACTGATATTCATCATCCCAGTTTATTGAAAAATTTTACAAAGTGTATGCATCAGCAGCATGATCTCTTGGAATATTGTTGTTTCTTACCATTTTCAATTTCTAAAAAATATAAAATGAGAAGAGGAAAACTTTTGTCCACTTCTGTAAGGGATACTGATAAAAAACAACAACAACAACAACACATTGATTATAAAACTATCAACATTTTAATGGGTTATGACAAATAAAGACACACTATATAATAACTCATTTATTGATTATTTATCAAAATCTTTCATTGTTGATCTTGAGGTCAAGGCCATTCGGCCTTCAAATTTTCATATGTGAAACCGGCATTTTGATAATTCTATTCTCCAATGTCCATGAAATCAATTATTTATAACATTATCAAGAACATTGTCTTTATTTTATCATTGATGCTACTTTCTCGGACTATTCAGCTGCGTGTATATATATGTTTATTTTCGCTTCATCATCATCCTCACAGCTTTGACTTGTGTACCGTCCTCAAACACGGGACTCCAGGGGCGGATCCACTGGGCGCTGCCGTAGGGACCGGTCAGGAGGGCACTGTGACAATTGTTGTACCACCACCCCGCCCCACCCGACAATGCGGCGCAATTAATGTCGGCATTTCTATCCTGGTCCCTGTCTACCGTGCTGAATTCCTTTGAGTGGAGCTGAGTAGCAGAGGATCCATACATAAATGCATTGCCTGTTTGGGGGAAAAAGAATATTTTATATATTCAAACTTAGAGTTGCCTTGTAGATAATTAATTTTAAGTGTTTCAATCTGAATATAATACTAAGCATATAAAATAACATTGAATAAAGCTGAGGTGATTTGGCGAAAAGAGCAATTTAGTGTAAAATAAATTAAGGAGAAAACAAGAAATACAACGGAACTAGAGCACCTCGAATCTACTCTTGATTTACTATAATGTCCTTCCCGAAAAGACAAATTGTATTTCAACTTAACAATGACTATTCCAACATATGTATCATTTGATTCATTTCAAAAATATAAAGTAAATGCCATTTATGAATTATGTGTTACCCATAGTTCCCGACTGTTCCCCAAAGTACAATTTATATCCAGTTGCTTCGCTGGCCACGTAAAAGTGGCCATAAGTCTGATAGAAGACAGATCCATTGATATGCGTTATCATTACGTATAAGCGTGACGCGGACAAGTTGTGCATCATCTCGTTCCCTGTAATTAAACAACGCCATGCTTGATCGTAGAAATTATCATGTTTTATATTTTGAATTTACTAGGGGGCAGGTAAATGCAAAATTTACCGTAAATTTTGCATTTACCCCCCCCCCCCCCCCCCCCCCCCCCCCCCCCTCCCTCACCAGACAATTCAAAATTTTCAACATTATGAAATGGCCCAGATAAAAAAGTATTAAAACTACAGCAACAAAAAAATTCTCCCTCCTTTTGCGTACCAAGGGCCTGCTTCGATCTGATTGCGTAAACGGAGAAATCTCCTCATAAATTCAGTATAAAAATAGAGTCCTTAACTTTAAGGTTCATAAACCCTCAGCTAACTCAAATAAAATTTTGCTTGAACCTTAATAATTTACAAAAGAAATTTATTTTGTAAGTAAAATACAAACAATCAAAGCCTAGATTTCGGGGCAAAATTGGAAAAAAAAGACACTTCAACTTGGCAAATTTATAAAGGAATAATAGACATTTATGTCATTAAGAGTTATCTCTCGTATCAGAGTATCACTGAACCTTAAGAGTTTGTAAAACAGACGTTATTCCACAATTTGATTTGACTATACAGATTGCATTTTCAAACAAAGTCATTAATTTCATCATTACACTTTTTCGAAATGTTGACTTTAGTTGTCCTCGTATCTTCAACTAATTTGTCAATAGTCTGTTTCGATTCAGAAATTGTTTGTGAGAACACAATTCTCTTGTGTATCGAATCAATTGGGTATTTTACCATTTTCTTTTGTAATCTTTTTTGTCAGACAAACTCTAAACCTCGAAATAACGATCTAAATGCCCAAAACAATTGCCATAGTTAATAATATTAATTAATAATAATTAATATCTATTAATAAATAATATTACGTAAAAGGAGTAAACTCTTATATCTCACCAATCCAATACTCCATGGAAGCGTTTCCGAACCCGTATTTATAATCGTCCCAGTTTCTGGAGAAATTTACAGATCCGTCCTCGCGTTTCAATATTACCTGAAATTGTGTGACATTTCAATTATTAAGTTATATTTGACCAAAAATTTGCAAATCTACTATTGAACAATAAAAAGATTTCTCTGAATTGGGCAAGTATAAGGATTTATTGCTTTAATTATAATGAGGATTTTCTATCAAATAATTTCAATTTTAAGGTTATTTTCATTATATGGATTAATGACAGGTGCATCAGTTTAATTCCTCAAAATAAGACCAAAAAAAAAAATTTTTTTTTGCCTGTTTCATTGTTTGTGTGTGTGCTTAATTGTGAGGTCTTTTATGGGAATGTCAAATTGTCAATTTGATTTACCGGGTGGCAGTAGATACATTTACAACATGACAACCTGTAAATTTTGCATTTACTGCCATCCGGTAAATTCAAAATTTACATTACAGAAAATGGATTTTTCCCTCCAGATATTAGAAATTATATATACCGTACTTACGGTCCAACCTCCCCCATCTGTCTCCATATCACAATAAACCTGGCGAGCCTCGCCGTCGTGGGACCGTATCGTGTAGACTCCGGACGATCTGTGACAGGCTTCCGAGTACAGTTCTACACAGTCCACCGCTAATTCAATCACACTGCAGGAATCTTTAAAAAAAAAAAACAAGACGTGTTTCTGAAACACTGATGTCCCCTTATGGCAGCTAATGACAAAGATTAACGTTTCTCATATGCAAGTCTAACTACAAGGTCAAGAGACCTGTCTCAATGTGACTTGAACAAGGATTTGTCTCTGTGAAATATGAAAGACTAACCACCAAATGTTCAAATATTATGACCAAGGTTAAAGGTTAAAAAAAGTAGGCCAAGGTCAAACGGTCAAAATTAATGGTACCCAACCCAAAGGCAGAGAAAAGGAAACTTTTGTCATCAGAAGTACATATACATGTGAGTTATAAAAGCCTTAGCACCGACTGTTCAAAGGTTGTGGGCAAGGTTAGAATTTTTTCAATGTAGGTCAAACTCCAAGGTCAAAGTCAGAATCGTTGGTATGCAAAACGAAGTTCTTGCAAACAATACATCTGAAAATAAGAAATCCGAATCTTCGGGCATAAAAATATTCATCCACTGTATAACAGTTCAATGATTATATGAAATAATATTTTACGTGTGTTCTAGTACATGTATTACCTTTAATTGTGCGATAATAATTCCAACCGATTGCGTCGCCAGTCGCAGACAGTTCACTACACTGTTGTTGAAGACGACATATTTCCTCTTCCGGATTATATGCAAAACAGCTACATTGTTCTTTGCATTCAACGGCACACGATAACTTAGATATAACAGAAAACTGGCCAAGAATTTCCTCAGTAAAAATTTTATCTTTCAGTTGGGGTACAGCTGTAAAGTTCTGCAATACTATGGAAGAAGATACTTTAGTCACTAGAACTACACAAATGTTAAAAAATGTAATCAGAAAACTTGCTGCCATTTTATATACTAGTATCTTAAATAAAAATATTTTGAATGCGCTCGGAATGAAAAAGTATTTGCAAAGCCACGCAGCTTGTTTCCAGTCTTTACTTTTAAATAATGGTTTTCCGATGAATATTCATGATAATAATTATAATATAAATTTTGCAACATCCATCTTCAAAGGATCAAACTCTTCTCAGATAAAATCTTTTTTTTTCAGCTGCAGTTCGGAATTCATTTTCATGGATTGAAGAGTCCACGTCTTAATATTTATGTAGAAATTTCAAAGCGTTAATTAAAGATCTAAAGTTTATTAATTACTTTTTCAATAACCAACAAATTATTTGAGATGCATTTTACTTGAAATGATATTTTCAGCTTCCAAAATAAATGTTTGATTTTTTTTCTTTTTTACAATTGAGTTAAAAGATAGAAATCTCAATAACAAGGAATAAGAAATATCGATACATTTGTTAAGGGTATTTAACACGAACCAAAAAAAAATTATATGTTGATTGAAATAATATTTTGACTGATTTTGATCTGAAATGTCATAAACATAAATAATAAATACCTAAAGTAGAAAGAAATCGTTACGTTTATTCTTTGATGCTTATAATACGAGACTTTGTTTCGCTTTCCATATAATCCTATACCAATTCTTGCACAACTTTTGACCTTATGAAAAAAAGTCTTATAAAATTCTCCCGCTTTATCTGGTAAATTTTATTCAGGGTTACCGATTTAAATGTAATCAAATTTATGAGAAATACTGCTGATTTCTGGAAAAAAGTTTGTGTTATTTATAAAACTACATGAAAATTTTGAATTTCCCACTCTTTATTTTCAAATTTCAAGCATGCACAATTATTGAATCAAAAGACGGAATTTCCTATATTTCATAACATAAAAATATTCAATACTCAAAGTTCTTTCTATCTAGTGTCATTTTAAATACACCCCACTAATCGACTGAGTATCATACTTGCTGGTTTTTGTCTCTTGATGTAGTGGGGTGTATTTAAAATGACACTAGAAAGAAAGAACTTTGTCCAACAATATAATTAGATATCAATTTTCCTTTCAGTATGCTGAATGCAGTACTCGTCCGTCATCAATTAAAAGGAAACTCTAAGGACTTTTGTTCAATATGCCGATGGAAATTAGGGAACATCCATCAAATTGATATCTTATTCTATATGTAAAATTCTTTGTATAGTTAAAGTATATAGAAATTCCCCATGGAAGGTTCTACCGGTATTTTTTTTTCAGACGAACAAAGCACGCGACAGACGCAATAGAATTTTACGTTTACAAAAACGAGATATAATTTAGAAACTTATTTTTGCTAAGTGATTGAGTATGATGTGATTTTGAAAGGATTTCAAATTACCTCCCGCGATTGATTTATCTCATTTTACACATCTATACTCATGCACGAAACCTCTAAAATCAGACCAAAATTTCAGTAGACTACAGTAGTGTAGTCTACTGAAATCAGACCAAAATTGTAGGAGGAGTAGAGTTTTGAAAAATTGTTTACAGACAAACGGACGGACAGCTAGACAGGCAGATGGACAACAGACACCTTACTATTGAATAAGCTCTTCTGGTCTAAGCTTTATAAAATGTCAAAAGGGATTCTTAATGTGAATTGTCAAAATAGTTAAACAATATTTTTCATGCAAAACTTTTCTTTTTGCGATCCTGTGTTACCAGATATTCCTTGAATAAACGGATGTCTACATGATCGAGGTAGACATGTACTTGTAGACTAATTGATTGTATGTTGTTTAACGTCCCTCTCGAAAATTTTTCACTCATATGGAGACGCCACCACTTGCCGGTGGAGAGCTGCAAATTTTGTCTTATGCTCGGTACTAAGGGCCACTCTAAGAGGATACTTTAAGTTTAGATTCAGGGCTTTAGAAAAAAGAAGAGATTTTGTTTTTCGACAAAACAAAGTTGTCATCATCATCGCGACAATTTTCGGTACTGCTAATTTCGAAACGGTTGCCGATATGTTAATGTCAAGATTTATAATTGGCATCCATGCAAGTTAATTAAATAATAAACACTGGAGTCTAGCGGTACCGTAGTAATATGATTCACGAGAGAAACTCACTCCTTCAACCGTCCACAATTTACCCATGACTATAGTACATGTAACCCGTTCAAGGACATTTAAGAATCTTATTTCCTACAATAATTCATCTATGTTGTTTAACGTCCCTCTCGAGATCGAATTTTTCACTCATTTGGAGACGCCACCACTTGCCGGTGAAGAGCTACAAATTTTTGTCCTCTACTGGGCACTTAGAGCCATTGTGCAGGGAGGGATCTTTTTCCTGCTAGCAACTACTGCGACACGGAACTCGGTTCATGCGGTCTCATCCGAAGGACCGGTCTCCACGTCCCACAGTGGGATTCGAACCTGCGACAGAAGGATCAACTCCTTACTTCATGACTCGAGAGCAGACGCTCTAGCCACTGCGCGACTGTACTTGTAGATGATAAACTGTAGGGTATTATCTTTTTCAGGCTCTAAGATTTCTACTAATCCCCTAGGAAGAAGAGTAAGGTATTTCATGTACACAAATTTGATTCCTTAACTCAGGGCGCTTCTTTCCTAAGTTTGGTTAAAACTGACCTAGTTGTCTTGTAGACAAAATTGCAAAATATTTACAGACATGTATAAAACTCATTTCAGTCCTCTGCCTGGGTGAGCTAAAATATTACTCTCAACACCTAACTATCATTCAAACTAAAACAAATCAAGGCTGCATATTTTATTGTAAAATATGTTACATCTTATATCAAATAGACTGATTTGCATGCATTATCTACATGTACCCATACAAATCTAAAATGTCAGTTTCCATGACAGCAACAACAACAACAACAAAACTTAGAAAGTAAATGATATTTTAAACCATACAATGGAACAAAGAATAATGTGAGCATGTAACAAATGTATTACATATCAAACGGCACTCTATGTAGACATAAAGTTTTTTATGGCAATTCATAAGCTGTATTTTTGTATTTTCATTTCACACATGTGCATGGCCAATCAATTTCAATGTTGTAAATGTCTGTAAGCTGTAATTCCCATGGCAACGGCTGCTATGGTAACGCCACCTATGACTGAGGTCCACTTCCACTGAAAACAGAAAAGTAAAAATTGCTAGAGGGAAAAAAGGCATCAAAGCTCACCTGAATCATTAGACTTCAATATGCATCTAATTGTTGATCATAAACTTCTAAGCAAAATGGTTTATGGCCAAAAGATGAACAGATCATAAAGTTGGTTTTTGTTATGTTAGTAAATGGATAATGAGAGTCTGAGATAATGAAGTTTGACTGTACTTACACATGTATTTTTCTCTGACTAACTTACCATACTACTGGAGGACTGTGAAGGCTTGCTGACTTTGGTCTGTGGCTTCTGTCCCAACATTTTCTGGTACATATTCTTCTCTGACTGACTCTCAACTTGCAGTTTTTTGCTTAGCTTCATTATTTCTTGATTAATCACCTACAATGTCAAAATTTTATACATTTCTTTATACACAATGAATTTTAGGAGTATGAAGGCATTTTGTGGAATTAAAAGATTAAAGATAGGAAAATGTTGATATTTCACTAGATTCCTGAAACTCAAGACACGTATTCAATGTCAGAATGCAGTTTCTCTTTTAATTTTTATCTCAAGCAAGAACTATCTGGACCACAAAATTTAAACAGTGTTATGAACATCTGATAGAATACAACTTTTGGAATGAGAAATTAACCTGTATACCATAAGCAATATCACAATATTTGTTAATTCACATTTAATTTACAAATATTTGTAGGGTTTTTATAAATTTTCCTCAATTTTGTGGGATGAAGAGACTCACAAATTCAATGTCATATTATATGATAACACTTTTCAACCAAGAAAATAATTCCCCAAAACCCAATTTTCTCCCAAACTTTTAAAATATTGGACCCCCAAGAAAATATGTGATTTTACAGAACATTACATGTATTTGTAGATTTATGGTCACACACTTGACTTACTTTAGTGTCTGGCTCTAATTTCTGAGCTTTTCTCATGTACAAAAGTCCTTCTTTTGTGTTTCCTTTTGCTGCATGACCCTTATAAAGCAAATGTTTAAAGATACTGTTATTAAAAATATGACATAAATTATGAAAATACATATGTTCACAAACATTTAAATGTATATCATATGTAAAATACAATTTCCTATTAGTGTTATTTAAGGAATATATAACTATCTAATTTTTGGTTTCATGATTTGATCAATCGAGTGGCTTTTGTGTGATAATTTGCCTAAATACCTTTCCTGTTCTGAATAAAGCCTTTACATTCTCTGGTTGTACATCAAGGACATTTAAACATGACTTTATGGCAGCATCAAAAGCATTTGTCTGAAAGGAACACATCATACTGAAGATCTGATATGCCAGATACTGTATACAAAGTTTATATTTTGCCTTTCACACTTGAAACAATTTTGCCCTATTTTAAATTCACCCACCCAATTGAAATGCGTACAATAATGTTTTCTTTGTAACAAGTGCGAAAATAAAACAAGGGCAAACATTACCCTGTACATGTGTAGATTACATCTGTATAAAAACAATGGTAAAACAGTATACCCACCTCTCCATCAGAGCAAGGATATAATTATAACTTAACACATTCAGTGGTAATTAATCATCTTAAATTTGCAATTCAACTTATTTTTGACTTATGCTTCTCATGCTCCATACTTACTTTCAGTTGACACGCTGCCATGTTGTTGTAACATTTCAGTCTACTCTCCAGTAACTGCTGTAAATTCTCGGCCGGATCGGAGCAAGTCGCAGGATCTAGAATCTGGACAGCCCTGTAGAACAATTTACACAGCATGAATATTGTATGAAAACTATCAGCTCAATCTTACAACTTACAAGAAATTCTACGGATGATTTTCAAAAATTATTTTCTTGTTAAATTTCCATTGAAGAAAAGATTTTATTACATTTTCAACAGTGAAATACTGTAATTTATCCATTGAATAAAAGTGATATCCTGTCACAGTGTGAAAGGATATCAAAATGATACAGTATCCTGTCACGGTGTGACGAATATCAGAAGTGCGGGAAAACTCTCGATTTTCCTTCTGATAACAAAGAATGTTGTAACAAATACTCCTTGGTCCGTTAGAAAACAAATAAACCAATAAAATTGCCAAAGATTCACCAAATATGCTGTTGAAATCCTTGTTTACAACGTTTTCAATCTCACAACACTTAGCTATGACGTCTCAACTGCTCAACTATGATGTCATGCACATGTAGCCTATGACTGCATTAGAAAAAGACAGAGTGTCACGGATTATCCGCGGGTTTATGTAACGTACGTTAACGTTATTGTTACGTCACAATACTGTACGTTATGTTTCTATAGTTAATAACAGAGTCTAAAATAAACCACTATACGATCAAGACGCATTTCTATTCTTTCCACAACATTTTGGTGCCGTGATCGACGGAATGTTTACATAATATACGCACAATGGAAGGAAGACTGAAAGCCATACGGGCCGGTAACAGATCAGCGGTAACGAAACTTTTCGGACGATTTTTGGACTTGAAAGAAAATACAGCCAGTGAAGTAACGGAGGAAATCGAAATAATTAGGAAGTCCCTAACACAGAAAAGACAAACTCTACAAGAACTAAATGAACGCATATTAGACGCATTATCTGAAGAGGACATAGAAGAAGAAATCACGAACACAGATGAGTATATGTACGAATTAGATTGCAAAATTAAGAAAACAGAAAAATTTACGGAAAAAGTTTCATGTAAAACTTTGAACGCCAATGCTGAGTGTTTTGTACCCACCTTAGAAATTCATGATAGTAACGTAAACACGTCAGCTGCAATTAACTCAAGTGAAACGGCTTGTGAGAATATTTTAAACAATTTTCCTGCCTCTGATCTCAATGAACAAAGTAACCTAGATTGGCAGAAAAATGTTTTGTCATTACCATCCAACCACGCTACGAATAATCATAGATTACCGAAGCTAAATCTTCCAGATTTTGACGGGGATATATTACAATGGAATACGTTTTGGGATTCATTTGAATCAACAATTCACCGCAACCAAACTTTAACACCAATTCAAAAGTTTTCGTATCTCAAGGCTCAATTACGCGACGCAGCAGCACAAACCATTGCAGGATTTACTCTCACAAACGCAAATTACGAAACCGCCATAGACCTGCTCAAGGAACGATTTGGTCAACCGCAAAAAATCATCAATGGTCACATGAGAGCACTTATGGAACTGCAAGCCCCGAGAAACGACGCCATCAGTTTAAGAAATTATGGAGACTGCTTGGAATCTCATGTCAGGAGTTTAGAGTGTCTAGGACAAAAACAAGAGATGTACGGAGCTTTACTTATTCCAGTCATAATGAACAAGCTACCAGCTGAAATCAGGAAAAACATTGCACGTGAGTACGATGGTGACAACATTTCACTACACGATCTTCGTAAAGCTATCAGCAAAGAAGTCAAAATCCTTGAATCAGGCCAGATTGAAAACAGCGATGGATTCCACGCAACAGCAATGTTTCTTACCGGAGCCTCAAAGAAACAACGCCATGTTCATTATGGACAAAACCAGAAAACAAAAGAGTCAACTCCTTATATCGAAACAACAGAGATAAAGAGCCGCCCATGCATTTATTGTTGCACAGAGAATCACTTTCCAGGGGATTGTAAGAAAGTTACAGAAGTAAGTGCAAGATTCGACATCTTAAAAGGGAAGAAATTATGTTTCAACTGCTTACTAGGAAACCACCGCGCCGCAAATTGTAAATCCCGCAACAGATGTAAAAAGTGTCAGAAGAAACATCACACAAGTATATGCGACATGAAACTAACGAGGGACGGAGACGAGCCAGAGCCCACCAGATCAACAAGTGTTAACATTGTAGGAACGAGCAACCCAAAATCCACAGAATCGAACGTTAAAAAACGACATAAAAGCGTTTTATGGAAATCAACTTCCACTCCCATGAGTAAGACTGTGGACTCAATTCAAGAACGTAGCAAGTTGACTAACGAGATACAGCAACTTAAGTCGGAGTTGAAGACTAAAACAGAAAGGCTCAACACTTTGGAACAAGAAAATGCTACCTTGCTAGAGAAATTGTTACAATTCGACCAACAAAGAAATTTTCAGACTCGTGTGGAGAATGGGATGAAGGATATGATGGAACATATAAATAAACTAGCGTACGAAAACGGACGTCTGCATAACGAGGTTCGGGAATTCAAAGATCAAGTTAATATCAAAACCTACAACACTCACTTGGAGCATTTTAATGCTAAATACAGCAGTCTTCAGTCGCGATATGATTGTGCTCAAAGGCAAATAAGTGATCTGAATATCAAAGTACAGACACTTGAAAATCAGATACAAACCTCACAGGGCCCCGTGGAAAGTAGGGAGAAGGATTACACGTTCACCACAAGGCAAAGAGAAGAAACCCAGATGACAGAAAAACGTACAGAGGCCGAGGAGAAGGAAAAAGAAAAATCACAGAAAAAGAATCTCAGGGACATGGCAGAGATAATAAACACAATGCCAATCTACGGACTTGAAACATGGAAATGGAGAAGGCTAACACAGAACTACCTCACAAACACCCCGGAACTGAGACTTTGATAAAAGACCTGAAAGATAAAGTGTCAGAACAGAAGAGGATCGAGTGTCAAAAACAGGAACCAACGAAAGAATCCGTGAATGGACCTCAGTGATTATGAACTTGTTTTTATTTTAAATTTCAATGAACTGTTAATTTGATTTGAACTTTCTAATATTCTAGTATAATTCATTTCGGTGCCCGGAGTGTCATGGATTATCCGCGGGTTTATGTAACGTACGTTAACGTTATTGTTACGTCACAATACTGTACGTTATGTTTCTATAGTTAATAACAGAGTCTAAATAAACCACTATACGATCAAGGCGCATTTCTATTCTTTCCACAACACAGAGTAAAGGGAAAAATCAAAGAAAATGTAATAAACAGAAAATTCAATGTTTTGTCGTTGAATATGGAATTTATTTCACTCGTGAGACAGGATTTTTTTATATTTTCACTCGTGCTTCGCACTCGTGAAAATATCAAAAAATCCTGTCCCACTCGTGAAATAAATTCCACATTCAACGACAAAACATTGAATATTCTCTATACATACAGTTAAACCTTGTTATCTCAAACTTAAGGACAAAGAAAAAACTTCTAGATGTCCAAGGATTTAAGATATCTCATGTAAATTACATCAAGGAAAAGTGGTTCAGATATCTAAATATTTGTGACATACCCAAAATTCAACTGTATTTGTGATCAAATATTGCCAGATAATGTACCATAAGCAGTTTTATTATTGTGCAAACATGATATTTCATTTGTTTCACAAACAAATTAAAGGTGATAACACAATATTCATTATTCAC